>MU184006.1:133716-145932 GCA_016904865.1 Pissodes strobi
TAGACCGGTGTCGGTGAATATAATGTAACATAAAGCTGTCAGTGGACGCTGTCAACAATAATTATTTTTTTAAGAATGCGTCTCCGATATCGTTTTAATTCCGTATTGATAAGCGGTTATTGAGTAAGTTCGATTTCATAATAACCAATTTGTTCTTAAATTAGTGATTTTTAGAAATGCAGTCACAAATTGAGTGATTAATACAAATTGTAGTTTAATAAATCTTGAGTTGTTGACGCTTATTTTGTTGTCTGTTTGTATCAATGAATAAAGAATAGGAAGGAAGGAGCAAAATACATATTGACATTAGACCGGATTGGTTCTTGCATATGGCGACCCAGGTTACCAGTGGCGTCTCCTAAAACGATTGCACAACAAAAAAATAAATACTTATACTATGTATTTATATAGTTTTGTTGTTTATTACTTACTGGTACAGTGATCTCAAAATAAGTTATAATTTATAAATATGGCCAACATGTATTTAAAAATACGTGCGTTTTTTGCGGATCTTTTAAATGTTTTAACTTTGCTAGATATTTTAGGTATATTCGAAATATAAAAATTAAATTCCTTACGATAAATTTCAGATGTGTAAACTTCATTTTATTAGCTAAATACCTATATAAAGAAATCTTGGGAAAATACCAAGAAAAAGTGGTGTGTGAACAATTTTAATTAGCTATAATATGCTCTATGTTTTCCCATTAATTTTTTGGAAAATTATACCTGTTTTCTAGGTTAATAGGTAAGGTGAAGTTTTAAATAAAAAACATCACCAGTTGACAATTATTCTAAATTACATGAATGATTATTACATGATGCTTACGAGATATGTAGAAAGCAGCACTTATCCGGAAAAGAAACGGAACTTTCTGTTTTTTTTTTATATAATTTTTGTATCTAAATGTTAATGTAAACATATAAGTTTAGGCACCTGAAATTTACATACAGAAGTTTAATTTTCATATTTGAAATGGAAAAGTATCAAACATAATATTAAAAATGTTATCCGTTAAATCCTACACCTTGCCTTTAAAATAACACTAAAATATCTAATAAATTAGTGGGCCTTAATATATTTTGTAAAATTGTCTGTAAATTGATGTCATTAACGATTTTTTTTTGGGATTTTTCTTGCCAGTAATGCTTTTTTAGTACTTAAACGACTGAGTAAATAAAATGAAAACGAATTTTTGCAAATTTGGGGTTGGATTCGTTTTAAATAAGGCATGACAGTATAGTATATTATATTATATGACTCATTCTGACGTTATGTTTGGATGCTTCCTACGTTTTGATGATATTTCTTGTGTTTAAAGCTATTTTTTGCGATTTACTTTCATTTGAAACATTGTTTATTTCTTTAGTAATATTATTGGAGATATTGCGTTAATTCATATAGTGTTTAATTATATATTTAATGGTAAAGGTGTGTATTTTGGATTAAAGAAGCAAAGTAAACATGGTTAGTTGTGCAGCTTGTGGCCCTTCTAAAACTCCAACAAATTTAGAACTTGGGATAACATTTCATCGGTAAGTAGGTACCTACTTTACCCCTTATTTTTCTGGTTTTTACCATTTAATAAAGCAAAATAATTATAAATTCTCTAATTGTTAACAAATAAGTGACGATCTAATTATGGGCGTACCCGTAAAAAATATATCATTAAAAATCAATTTTTACAAGAACATTGGACAGTGCTAAAAGTAAAACTTTTCTTTTATACTTGACATGTTAAAGTTTATACTGCCAATAAATTGCTAAAATTAGTTATTTGAATATATTTGGGCATTTGAAATGCAAAAATAAGCAAAATATGGTTAGATAATAGTGGGGTAGCTTTTAAGTGTGCTTCTTATTAAAAAAAATATGTACTACATAATTTTATTGAAGAAGTACCCTTCAAAACTAACGCACTATTCTCTAACCATATTTTGCTCATTTTTGCATTTCAAATGCCCAAATATATTCAAACAACTAATTTTAACAGTTCATTGGCAGTGTAAACTTTAACAGGTCAAGTATAAAAGACAAGTATTATTTTTAGCACTGTCCAATATTCTAGCAAAAATTGATTTTTAATGCTATATTTTTTACGGGTACGCTCATGATTAGATCTGTCACCTATTTGTTGACAATTAGACAATTTATAATTTTGCTTAATTAAATGGTAAAAAACAGAAAAATAAGGGGTAAAATACCTACTTACCGATGAAATGTTATTCCAAGTTCTGAATTTGTTATAGTTTTCGAAAGATCACAAGCTGCACAAGTAACCATGTTTACTTTGCTTCTCTAGTCCAAAAATACACACTTTTAGCACTAAATATCTATGTAAACACTATATGAACCAACGCATTATCTACAATAATATTACTAAACAAATAAACAATGTTTCAAATCAAAGTAAATGGCAAAAAATAGCTTTTAACACAAGAAATACTATCAAAACGTAGGAAGCACCAAAACATAACGTCAGAAGGTGACATATTATGGTTCCTCCGCAGCCTCCTCGATGTCACAGGAGTTCGTCGCACGTATTAAGTGTCAAACGGCGCATAAGCTCCTTCCTTTCTCTTCTTTATTCTTTGGTTTGTATTGTATCTATGTTGCTATGACAACACTTTTACCTCCGCCGGCGGAAAAGTGAAAAGTAAAGCTCCGGCGGAGGAAAAACGAAACTTCACGGCCGCCTACACAGTCGAGTAATAACGGATTTACTGACGTTTGAAGAAAAAATAATTTATATTGCTTTCGTGTCGATAAGCTATTCAGAAGAACCAAAACTAGCTATTTTCCGTCTTTTTTTATGGCAATAATAATCATGTGGCGAAAGTGCAAAGGAAATATCATTTATTATATACTCGACAACGGGTACCATCTATAGACACTACTAAGTACACCGTAAGAAAGTTTATATTACTTAAGGAAAGTTTATGTTACTTAAGGAGAAACTTAAAAAAAAGAAAAGGACTGTAGCACGAAATGAAAACAAACATTTCGATCCTTTCATTAAGGTATAAGTTAATATCACAATTTTTTCTATTGGACCATTATTTTTAGAAAATGCTGAAACGTCAATCTCGGATGCGGCATCTGAACTAATAAAATGGATTATAAAATTGATTCAAACTTATAATTTTACAAATTTCACCCTTATAAATTTAGGCATAACCAGAATTTTTCAGAACAAACCATGCGGGACCGACTTGAGTATGCTTTGGAAATGGCTAGGCTTATGCAGCAGGATCCAGGGTTTTTAAATAAAATTCCATTCACCGACGAGTCTTCCTTTATTACAGCAGGAATATCTAATCGCAATAATAAACGTTATTGTTCCAGAGAAAACCCTCACCAAATTTAGCCGGTTTGAATTCAGGGGTGTAGGTCGCCGAGTATTTGGTGTGAGATATTTGGAAACAAGATAAATGGTCCGATATTTTTAAACGGAAAGCGATTACCAATCTTCTTAAAAACGACATTGAACATATCTTGGAGGATTTACTTATTGGCCATTATAACCGCCTCATTTGGCAACAAGACGGCGCTCCACCCCATAATATCATCCCTGTCACAAACCATCTAAACAACCGTTATGATATTTGGATCGGTAGGCACGGTACTCTAAGATGGCCAGCGAACAGCCCGGACCTAAATCTTCTAGATATTTTTTGTAGGGTAGTAATAGGCCTCCAGATCTTAAAGTTTTAAGGTAAAGAATAGAAGGCGAAATATATATCTCAAATAATAATTATCAGCAGCCTATTTCCGCTTCTGTTAATAATAAAATGAGGGAAAACTTGTTTAAATGTATTTAAAATCAAGAAGGATATGTAGAAAATATGTAAGTTTATTAATTTTTTCTGGATAATCAAATCTTGGTTTCCTTTTCTCTCTTTTTAAGCTTTTCCTTTCGCTAAACTTTCTTACAGTGTATTTAATAGTGTCTGTAGATAGTACCCGTTGTTGAGGATATAATAAATGATATTCCTTTTGCACTATCGCCACATTATTATTATTGCCATAAAAAAGACGGATAATATCTAGTTTTTGTTCTTATGAATAGCCTATCGACACGAAAGCAATATAAATTATTGTTAATAGTTCAAATGACAAACTTCAACTTTTTACAATATCGAGACGTCAAATTTATGAAACCAAACAACGTAACGATGCTATTGTTTTCATGGCTTTCTTAATAGCACTATGAAACTTTTTTGCAATTACATAATTTATAATGTAAGTTAAAACATCTTAAAAATGGCTTACCCTAATATCGTCAACATATATATGTCGGCGTCACACTGAAATCCGTCATTCCTTGAAATAACTAGTCAGTACATGTATTGCCTATTTTAGTTTGGGTTAGTTTAGGTTAGTTTTGGTTACTTTGGTTTAGTTTCAGTTAGTTTGGGTTATGGGTTGTATTTACTACAGTGATTGACTTCAATCGGCAAACGTTGAAAGTTGTTATTACGGTGGTTTCCTAAAATAGATTCAGGCATTACAGGGAATGACTGAATAGTTAGTCAAGCACTGTAATAATAAGGCTATTACGATGTTTGCCGGAAATACATGTAACGACTGGTCATTTCAGGGAATGCCGGATTTCAGTGTTTGACGCTGACATATACATATTTGAAATCAGAAAAAAAAGATCTTTCGTTTTAACGCATAATATACAGGGTGCTCTATTTAAAAAACTTGAAGTTGCCTATATGTTTCCATTTTTTGATGCGATATTTTTTTCCTGATAATTTCAAAAGATAACATAGAAAAAACCTACAATTTTTGTGTAAAACTTTTTTTTTATCTTCAAAAATCAAGGCTCCAGGTACCACGTAAATATATTCAAAGACCCTCTATTTGTTTTTCCCCCAAATAACAGAAGAATGGTATCTGCTTACAAAGTATCACAAACAGTCCAAAATATTTACTTTTCTTGTTGTTAATATGTAAAACCCGGGTTTAAATATCAGAATGCCTCGCCGATATCTCTTTTATTCGGGATCATGGAGCCGCTGAAATTATAAAGCTATTTAAAATTGCCTATGGCGCTTTTTACTGCATTTGAGTGGATATGTAGAAAAAATAGATATGCAATGTATCCAGAAAAAAAACACACAAGATATTGATGTATTAAATTAGAACAATGCTGTGAGACTAAATTAACTTTTAGTTTATTCAAAGATGAAATAAAACTCGTCTTGCTTCTTTTTGTGTTTTTTATGTGTGTGTGCCACAGGCCACGAAACTTCGTTTAACATTATATATTTCAATCTCCATTTTTGCTCTCTGGATCAGTGGCGGCTCGTGGGTTGTCAGGTAGGGTGGGCGATGGTTAAGAAGTTTCGTCAAAAATTAAAAATATACCTTCCACCACTCCAAATTGAAAAATTTCCAAATCCCTAAATTTAAACATTCGCTACCTCGTCGTGTCCTCTAAAGGCTCACTCTTGTTTCCTAAAAAAAAATTGTTTCTATTAAATACGAAAGTAATATTCTATTTTTTTGTACCTCGTCATTATAGTGCTGCCTCGATAATAGCATCATTAATTGTAAAAAAAATTTCGAAATTTTTTAAAGTTGCGAAATTTTTCATAATATGATCTTTTGGCTGCATCAGATAAATGTTTAAGATGGCTATGACCGACCGATACCCAAACACCCACCCTATTATGTGCAAATGAAAGGCAGGGACAGCAATACAATAATTGTTTTAAATAAAAGCTACCACACAGCCATTTTTTAAATCAAAAATAGATGATTGAAATGACCTACAAAATTTTTGTGAACGTTTTTTTGTCTGAGAATGTTATAGAATTATTTGTAACAGGGCGGTCTATTTACTTCGTCGTGAAAACGGCGTTTCCAACAGGCTACAAACGATGTCGTTCTAATTGAAAATAAATAAAAGATCTAGCAAAAACTTAGCTTTTATGAAATCCATAAATCCAAGTTCAATTCTGAATCAACAATATTCCGGGAATCACGCTAGATTATCTACTATGCTATCACACTATCACCTGTGTGCTTGCTGGCGGACGCGGTTTGTCGTCACCTTAAGCCGATAATATGGCAAGTTTCTATTAGATATTAGATTATTCTTTTGACGCGTGGGATTTGAAGGATTTTTACGGGCTCTCTTAGGTTGTAAGATTGTTTGGAATTTATTTTTTGTTTCCGTATAATTTTAAGTCTGTACCATTGTGATTTTTTGTGCTGTTCCCGAGACGGAGGATCACAGAGCCGCCACCGCCGCGCCAAGATAGATATAATTATTATTATGATTACAGCCTTGTTACAGCTGGCGGAGACTGCCGTTGCCCACCTCGATAGTTGATACCATTCCATAATCTTATATACTATTAATAATAATGATTATGGTCCAGGGTCGCGCGCATTTGGCATTTGGGGTGCGTATTATCATATTATAATAAGACTATATATTATAATATGATATTGATAATAATAATTAATAATTATTATTATTATTCACTATAGTAATGTAATATAGTATTTTAATAAAACAGTATTTATAATAATAAAGTGCCTTTTGTATAAATAAAATCTATTCAAATATGTGTAGGTATTAAGGTATAATAAAATATTTGGCTTCCCTTTCTTGCGAATCTTGTGTCGGGTGACGGTGCCCATCTTGCTCACCTAGGCCAGCCGCCACTGCTCTGGACCTGAGTCTGGACCTATCCAAAGTGTTTATACCATTTATATTTAATATTTTACGTAGGATCAAAAAATGCAAAAATATATCTATAGGGTGTTATGTTGAAGATACGACAGTTAGTATCAGGTACTGGTAGACCTGGAAAACCGCGATCACAAAAATAATTTTCAACGAATGATCACAAACCAAAATTTAAAAGAGATTACTTTTTTCGACCTTCAGAAACGTCTAATAATTCATCGAGTTTGAAACACCCTGTATAAGTTACATGACTTCAATACTTGTGACTGTTTGACATTACCACCAAACCCTTGTCGATTGTTTTCGTTATGGCTAGGTCGACCATTTTACTTCCATAAAATTTTTCCTTAATTCCAATAATTTACGGTTGTTTTTCGCATTATACAAGCAATCATTCTGATAGGATATCATAAAAAATCAACATTAAATTTAATATACTTCTCGCTTTTGCAATATCTCCCTATCGTATAAACACGCTTTTACAATCTGTTAGACTGGAATTTAACAACTATGTTACTTTCATTATGTTGGAATCAATTTCTATCACTTTAGTATAATACCAGCTTTGGAAAATTACCCTACACAACGTGCCTTGCTCTTTGAAGTAGTTCAAATTTACTAAACCACACGATAAAGATAGTTGGAAGCACATTTTAATATTTACGTTTCTAGTAATTATTAACTAAATATTTGCTATTATATGAGTAAATTATTAATTACTTCTGCTCGACATATTTTATTTGAAGTTGATCACTAATTTGAGTCCTATCGAAGTGACTCGAATATCGTAGCGTAATCAAATAGTTGCAAAATTCCACTGAGTGATAAGAAGTTATTACCTCTGATGGGTGCAGACATGTTATAAAAGCTACGATTGTCGAAGGTCATATTTTCAAAGTGACCTTTATTTCAGAAGCATTGGCTATTTCTGAGCCCAGCATTTCCACAACAGAGAACAGTATATCGTAAATTGATCGAATCACAATTGATCATAGAATTGATCGAAGACAATTGGTCGAAACAGAACTAAATGAAAATAGAAGTCATCGAAAGGCCAGTTCACACAATCATAATTTTCAGATCACAATTCATCGACGAAATAAATAATAATTGAAAAGAAATGGTACGCAACACCTTTTCCGTATTACGGGAAACAGTTTTTAACTGTGAACCTGTTGTCATCTTTTGGGGCCAATCCGGAATTATTCTCATTGAATACAGGATATCAGTAGAAGTAACTGGTCAAGAGTTTCGGTTAAAAGAAGAAAAAACAATATTTAGCATTATAAGTTAAGTTTAGCGAATTGTCCATATCTCAGTTCATTTTGTGAGTGAATTATTTTAACATTTGTCAGCTGGAAACTTGTATGTTTTTGGTTGTGTAATAGTTAGTGTGAAAATACCTTATGAAATACCTTTATATAAACACTAGTGTAAAAAATTATTTTCAGATAATAACTTCTGTCAAAAGTAAATAAAATTTGGATAGCTAATGCCTTTATAAAACCATTCAGCATCTGATCCTTAAGTGGCACGTTAGAGGCGATAAGCAAAATCCATACGTAAAATGGATCTTTGCGACTAGTAGCACAGCTTCGGTAACCAAGCATTTTTGATTGTGTTTCATAATTTTGTTGATTAGTAAAGACCGGATTTTTTGCATATTTTTTAAGGAGAAATTCTAATTTTAAGAACTATTGCACATCCAAGTATGTTTTGGGATATCTGTGTTATTTTCTTACATTTCATGGCTCCCGTCGCCGCGCCACCTAAACCGTGCGGCGCCTGAACACCCAAACTCGTTTTAGTTTGGGATTTCCCTAAGAGGGCAATAAATAGGCTAATAAAGTAATAAAGTACATAAGGTAATAAACTATTCTTCAATTGAGAAATTGCATTCGTCTGTGCGATTTTTTAGCCAGATTTTATAACTAGAATTTCTTTACCTATCCCTTATACCTTCTAGGTATAAATTATTTATTTGTTCACATTTGTTACAGTTTACCAGTTATATTGAGGTTATTGTTTGTCATAGCCGCAATTAGTATTGTACACCCAAACAAAGTTAAAATGAAAACGGAAGTGGTGATAATGTCGAAAATACGATGTACTTCGTGGATTAAGCCTTCTCAGGAACTTGTTTTGGATGATGATCACGGTTTTTGCAACCCTTGTTCAAAACTTGCTCGAAGTAATTCCATATAGACTAACACATTAACAAGATGAAGTCCGATCCCAGCAGTCTTTTGAGACTGATAACAACGAATACTATGGCCAGTCAGAATTTAACAAGGATCTGTGTAAAATGCTTTTGGCTGCTAATATTCCTTTATACAAGCTGAACAACCCGCAAGTAAGGACTTTTCTGCAAAAATATTCAAAGTTTGATGCTCCAGATGAGTCAATATTTTATGAACACTTGTTAATGTATAACTTGCATATCCCACAGATTAAAAAGGCTGGCGGAAATTATTAGAGCTTCCTTCCCGTTGATCAATGACCCTATAGCAAATGTGAAAAAATATTCATAAAGTTCTCATTAAGAGTGAAGTTTTACAAGGCGAATTTGCCGGGAGTACCATTACCACTTGAGCTTGTTGTGACCATATGGCATTATTTTATGCATATAATTTCCAAAAATTAAAGGACTTAATTTCACAAATACCTGATGATTCACAGTGTACACAAATATTTTAAAATGTTAAAAAGTGGAACAACAGTCAATGTATATTAAGTGTAACTATGCATTTCTAGCAGACAGTATTCTGCAACTAGAAGAATCGTGTACAAGTCTAACAGAGTATGTGAATATAATAGAAACATGTGTACAAAATTGCAAATAATTTCAAGGTGATGTAGGAAAAATAGTAGTGGCAAAATTTGAAAGTTTAATAGAAAAAAACACAGTTTTTAAGGTTTTAAGGCAGGTCGTAAACATAATGTCGGGGAAAACTGTAAATAATTTGGCTATTGAACCTGCTTTAGTTCCAAAATTAAAATTTTGCCCTATAACTTCAGTACTGCCGTCCAAAGCGAAAAGACCGTAACAGCAATGAAATAGAAAATTGAGTTATTGTCTTATTGTACTTCTAATAAACCAAACTATATTCTTAGAAATGGAGAACACTACAGTTCAGTTCTTTCTATTTGTTTTTCATTATTCAAATTTACCGTAACTGCAAAATTGCTATGGTCTACAAAGCGAAAATGCCGTAACTGCTCAATGCCAAGCGAAAGGACCGTATCGGGGCCGTCGACGTGCGCAGATACGGCTTTTTCTCCTTGAAAACCTGGCTTATCGCAATTTCGCTTTGCACGAATTGCACGGGTGTTTATTGTATGCCTGCCTTTCAAAGCGAGGGGATGCTTCATCATATTCTCGCATTGTTTTTTATGCTTGTGTAGTGTTTTAATTCAATTGAAATCGATGGAAAATTAAAATCTGCCTAAAAGCCTTATAAGATGTCCTTATTATACAGTAGATTCCAGCGCATACTAGCTTTGGCTCAACAAGGAGGTAATAAGGATAATCCGAGCAGAGATCATACCAGGCATGATCTTCACAAACATTTGGCCGTATCTGTGTGTATCTCATATATCGTAGGAAACATGCGCCAAATGTTCGCTATCTAAGCAGTGATATAATCATTACGCTCTTGTTTAATGAGTTAAAATAAAAATTTCCAGATACTAAAAGTTCATATGAAACTTACCGAAAAAAAAGTTAAAAGTAAAAAATATCATTTGCTAAATTGGGTCATGAAGAGTGCGATCTTTGCGAGTCATTCTCACAGCGAAGATAGCATTAAGTATAAAAGAGACGCAAAACAAATTAAATTTGGCTAGACAATTGTGCTTGTCAAAACAAAAACTGGGCACTGTTTACTTTTTTGGAAATCAGATTTTATTTTGAGCCCGGCCACATTTTTATGTCGGCTGATATCTATCAGACATCGTCCAAATTATTGCTGAACCAGACGAGTTTACATTAAAATATAAAACTTTCTTTTTGGACCAAGAACATACCCTGGATTGTTTAATGGAAAAGGTCATGATTAAACTCACTCTTCAGTAAACTAGATACTATATGAGTGCCCAATATATTTCCAGAGAAAAAAAACCCTTTTAAGAGTCATAAATGCGGTAATTCCAGAAAATAGAAAACAATGTTGGAACAATTTTCCTATTTTTATTTCTGAAGATAAAGCAGAATCGTTATAAGGGCCAAATTTATATACTTTATATACTTTATATAAAATAACAAAATTTAAGCAGCATAGTAAGAAATTAATCATTCCATAGTCAAATTATAATCTTTGGCAGGTACCAGACTCAACGTTAATTAACGTATTAAGCCACCGAATGTTTTTTAAAGTTATTTTGTCGAAACATTATTAGCTACTCTGTTTCAGTTTGTGAAATAAAAGTAAAAAAAGTTATTTAATTATAATAGATGCATATGATTTTATGAAATAAAACATCTCTACTGCATGTCATTGACGTCCTAACAAAATTGCAAATCCTAAACTTACTTCAATTTTAAAACATCAAAGACATTACAATAGACCACTAAAATGAATAGGTTAAGATACAATTAAAACATACAAAACAAGAAACAACAAATAAAATGTGGATGATACATTACTAACTAAATGTTCCTAAAAGAACTCGTCAATTCCATAAAGCATGAACAGGAAGGAACCGTTTCGAAGTTCTTTTAAAATGACATTCGTTTCAAACAAATCTTATATTCAAAAGTAGATGGTTGAAAATAAAAGTAAGTACTATTATAAATAACAGAGTTTTTATTCTGAGTGATTAGTGAGATAAACAGAGGAACGAGTGCCTCGTACATCCGTGCTGTAAACATGACTTTTATTTTTTTTTTTTAATTAAACAAATAAAACATTTTCAACAAATAACAGCCTGTATTAACGACGAACCCTTGTTTTAGACATATATTTCACAGCTCGCATTTGAGGCACAAAAATAAAGTTAAATAGCTGCTTCTTGTAATTTCCCCAGAAACAAATTCCTTATCTTAAATGCTTAAATGTAGTTAAGGAAAAAACTCCGTATTTACTAGCAAATTTAATGTACCGCAAGACTTATTTGACATTTGAAGGGTTTAAATTTATCTTGTGTAACTAAAGCTAGATTTATCTGTTTACCAGGACCTTTTCTCGTTTAATATTAATGAAGGTGTACTTCTCGAAGGTGTGTTGATGGCCAAGCAGTCATTTCAATCATTTCTCAGAGATCAGACATTGTATCCCAAAAAAGATGGAAACAGTCAAATATTTTTGGAACCATTTACATGACTTGGATAAAATTTGGTATGATTGGGATAAGAAGATACGTTTCATCATTTTATAATGTCTTTTATTATAAAATGGTTTCATCTAATCGTGACAATGCCAAGGTTGCTAAGATCCGTTTTTTTTTCAGATATTACATGCATCCATATATATATATATATATATATATATCTATATATATATATATA
>MU184006.1:146032-164670 GCA_016904865.1 Pissodes strobi
CGGCTTAGGCTTTTGCGAATCTTTCAAGTGGAATCACTCAAGGACTCAAGGCAGTAATCTTGCTCCATGGACTTTTAACTTTTTCTCAACGATATAATTAGTAATATTGCAAGCAGCGTTCTATTGCTTGCAGATAATCAGGAACTATTTCGAATGCTTGAGCATCAGCATTATTGATTGCATTACCCTAGAGTTTCATGTGTGCTAAGTACTAACAGTTTGCCTCTGAATGTGGGGAAGTGTCTTAGTACCATTTAGTTTAATCGGTTAAATCGCGTTCAATTTGTGTATAGACTATACGATAGTTTTATAGATTTTGGGTTGAATTTTGAGCCTAAACTATCATTTACCTTTTTTAGCGAGGTTGCAAAAATGCTAAGAACATGTTGGGTTCTATCCTACGCAATTGTGGAAACATGCAAACACTTAGAATACCGATTATTTGGGATCCCATATATATCAAGTTTTAAGCTAGAAAATGCTCAAGGAAAGTTTGTCAAATATCTAGCTTTAAGAGACCTACACAATGGTATATTTCAACCTAAACTTGTTGAGTAGGTTGACATTCTGCAGCGAACTATAAATTACGCAGGTTTTCTATTACTTAAGGGATCAGGGTCCAGGTTTATTATTCCACGTACATTCCCCTTGTCAGATTGTCTCCTACATTCTGTTTGACGACCCTCATCCCAGAATCTGAGTGAGCCGTCTTTAAGAAACAAATTGTTACATTACATATAATTGCTGGTTTTTTCATTGATTAATACCAGGTAAAATTGCTTTATTGCTAGATGTAATCCGGTATTAAAATATTATTATTAACCTTATTATATATGATGTAAAACCATAAATAATTAAAGCGGTATTAATTTGCTGAGATTTTTTATTTGTCCGTAAATATACACCTTTTTACGGAATTTAAAGCTCCATTAAAGATAAATTTCAGTTACTTTCCTTAACTGTAAATAGACCCTTCGAATGGTTGATTTTAATGACGATTTTTGCGAACTGTGTTGCTCTGGCTGTATACACACCGTTTCCGAATGGCGACTCTAACACGACGAATGCGTATTTGGTAAGTAAACAGTTATTCCTATTTTTGTCTCTGCCAGTTAGTTACCAAGTCCAATGCCAATATAAAAAGCTTTGATGGGATATAGATCCGATTACTCTATGACCTTATTTTAAGTAATTAGGAAAGAGTTTCTTTGTTAATCTGGTTTTTTGTGTCTACATTGAAAATAGCTGATTAACCACTAGATATGTGCCCAAAAGTCCCACTCCCTTTGAATTGTAAAAAATTGGCTAAAGAAAATAAACCTAAGGTAAAATAATGCAACATTTTTACTAGAGGAATCTCGATCTATTTGTATTGATACTTTTCCGTCAAAAGTTCAAAAGTAGTTGCTTGCTTCTCGGAACAGAAACGAACAAATGATCACTTGCTTATTATAAAAAATCTGTAAAATAATAAAGGGCTTGCAACTCCTAATGTGTTCTTATCAGACATTCATACGATCTGGAATACGAGTTGGAAAAGAAAATTGTTCAATGTAGCAACAATTGCTTCCCTGGCTTGTGGGGTCTCTAAACTGACCCTAAGAAGGACCTACGTGTGCTAAAATCATTTTAGTCCATTATATCTCTCATATGTAAAGATCGGATTTATGAGTATAAAAATATATACGTAGTTATCTTACAAAAAACGAAACAAGACAAAGTCATTTAGAAGCTCGATTTAAAAGATAGGCAAAATGTAATTATTATTAGTTTGAGGTGTGGAATAATATTGTGATAAACTTCTAAACACTAAACGTGACAAATAGCAAATGTAATGATACTAAAACATAAGATAAAATATAAACAATGGTTCTAATAGGTTAGACCACAAAATAATATTTCAACATACCTTTCGAAAAATGGCAGATACTAAAGAGAACCTAAAATATATAATATAAAAATGATAAGGCGAAATAAACAGAAATTATTCCTGTAATTGTATTAACTAATACGAAATAAGATATATAAAAAATTTTAAATAATGTACAAAAAGATCCTGAAAACGGCCAATTATTAAAAATTGTTTCAAATGCTCCATTGTCAATTTTTGCCTTCTATCATCTTAAAGTTGTTTGTTTTGGAGAAATAGGAGCGTATTTAAATTTTAAAATGATTTTTAAATCAGTAAGGTTATTACCAGTTAGAGTTGATACTTTTTTATGGCAGTGGCACAGACACTAAAGGGAGATCCTGTGGCGCTCGACGAGCGGTGTGTGTGCGAAGATGTGGATTGACACGGTTCTTGGACAGTTGTAGGTTGTAATTTGGGGGAAACAGATGTCGTGGGAGTGAGTTCCACATTGATGCAGTGCGCCATACATAGGAGTTCTTGTAAAGCGGTGTTCTAGGTGTCTCCAGTTGTACGACGAACTGGTGCGTTCTTGCCGTATGTCGTGACTGTCTGACAGGCGTTGCCAGAGGCGGGATGAGGCGGGCCAAATGGGAACATCTGCCTTGAAAGTATCTGTAAAACATTGACATCTCTGCCACATGCCTACGGTGTTCCAGACTATTTAAATTCCGGGTCAACTCCGGGTCGCCGACAAGAAGGACGGCTCTCTTCTGAATGGAATCCAGCAGCTTTAGGGTTTGCTTTGGTGTGGCACCCCAGATGTGTGAGCGATATTCTAGGCACGTTATTATTTCCGCTTTGTAGAGCAAGAGCAACTGCTGCGATGTATATACAGTTTTTTATTGCTAAATAGCGCACCAAGCTTCTGGGAAGCTTATTTTGCAATGTTAGCAACGTGGTCATGCCAGGACATATTGCTGTTGACCGAGACACCCAATAGTCCGATTGACGAGGATGCCATAATGATCTCAGGGCCTGCCGTATTGGCCCTCTTGGTAAACGTGGCTGCTTGGATCTTTTTGCTTCATTGAATTGGACCAAATTTCTGTTGCCCCAAGTTTGAACTTTCTTCAATTGCTGCAATCTGCTCCTGTCTGCGGTGATATGTCTCAGTCGCTGGTAAAGGTTTTTCTGATCTAAATTGGGAGACAAGGATACTATAATCTGCAAAACTGTAGACAGGATTATTCGTTTCGGTCAGCAGGTCATTAATATAGATGAGGAACAGAGTTGTTGAAAGTATTGCGCCCTGAGGCAGTCCCGCATTAATGGTGAATGTGTCTGTGATGTGTCCATAAACTGCAACGTGCAGAGATCGGGTCTTAAGGAAACTGGCAAGCCAGCCGCAGAGAGAGGCTGGCAGTCCGAAGGACGGCAGTTTGTTAAGCAATCCGTCATGCCAAACTCTGTCGATGAAATCTTCATCAATATTTCTGCATCTTATGTTTAAACCTGGTAATTAGTGCAATTGAATCACCCAAAGAAACTTGATATTTAATCAAAAATTTAACTATTTTGTTAAGAGCAGGGGCCCTAGGAGCAGACAAGCGAGCTCTGTCTGAGGTGGGAAATTTTAGGGACCGCATTTTAGCTGGAATTTGTAAAATAGTTATATCAGAAAAAAATCTGTATCTAGGATATTCAAAGGAAAATAATTCTTTGCAACCTAGAGTAACCTCTATGTTTTTATGATTATTTTGATTTTTTTTATTAAACTTAATTTAAATATTGCTGCCAAAGCAATCAACATTTCCACACTATACGCTAAAAAGGCGCATAAGAAACTTTGTAAAGTGGTGTCCTGTCAAAAAGTAGAAAATTATATTCAATAATTAATTAATTAATTCTAGTATATTTCAATTTTTACACCCTCCCTCTTTAAAGTTAGGCAAAAAAAATGAATATAATATTAATGGAAGGTAAAAACCTATTGTTATAAAAAACGCATATTACTCGATATATTTTTTAAATATTTCTACTTCTCCCGCCTCATTCTTTCACTGCTATTCCTAATTTAATGCTAAAATATAAAGTGGGTTGTAGACCGACCGACAGATTTGTTGGTAAAGTTGGTTTCAGCACATTTTGGGACATTTCGAGACGGTTTAGCAACAACAAATGCCCACAAATTTGTTTAACGTGCTGTGCGATAAGCTGTAACAGGTATGCGGTCGAAACTTAAATTTTCACTGGGCTATTGTAAAAGAAGTTTTTCATAATAAGAATTTAAAATTAAAATTAGCGTACATTTTCCATTTTCTTACGCTCTACAACCACACAAGATCGGCTAAATTGTTTGGTAACATAAGCTTATTGAACAAATTGTTATAAAACCTAAATCAAAATGTTTGCCAAAATAAGCGTCCAATAGAAACACTTTTAGGTCTAATTTTTTTTTGAATTTGATGTCTCCTGGGATTTTTTATTTGCCCTTTTGATTGTAATTTATTTTAGTGTCTATAAATACATGTGTATTTAAATAATAATACTTTGTGAGCAGGAACTATTCAATTATTCCAGTATCTATCCTATAAACAAATTATCTCTTTTAATAATTTCAATTGTGCGGAGGCGGTCTTTTAAATCATTCATCGCGGCAGAAAAACGACTAGAGCCAGCCCTGCTAAGGTCAAAGTGGAAATTGCTTCTCCAAATTATTTTGAAATTCGATATCTTTGAGGGCATAGAAACAAATTTCATTAATAAGTACAAGCCCCCTCTTATGTAATTCAGCTTAAAACCCGATTTCTACTCAAATGTATTTTTTATTTTTATTTATTTTTATTTATTATTTTTTATTGCAGTGGTACACACACTAGATGGAGTTCCTATGACACTCGAGGGCGGTGTGTGTGCGAAGATGTTGATTGACACGGTACTTAAATATTTGTAGGTTGTAATTAGGGGGAAACAGATGTCTTGGAAGTTAGTTCCATAGTAATGCAGTGCGCCAGACAAGGAGTCCTTGTAAAGCGACGTACTAGGTGTTTCCAATTCCAAAGTTTAGCGATATTTTACCGAGAGAATCGCATGTATATTTATTTAACTTCTTAAAACGTTATTGAAAAATTACAGAGGACACCCAAGGGCTATTTGCCCAAGGGCTCCGGAATATAAATAAGTAGTTTCTTATTTGTGTCTCTGTTTTCGTGCATGTCTGCCAGACACAGTTTGCGTATGTGACACGATTTCCATTGATCAATAAGTAAACAATAGTCTGGTTTTTGCCACGTGTATCAATTTATTCCCGTGTCACATTCAGGGTTTATATTACCTACTTATGAATTATATTATATATTTCAGGGAGAGATTTTCTTCGGCAGAATAAAAATATTAAACTGTACATCAGGAACTCTGAAAAAGCTTCGTTCTTCTTTCTTCTTCTTTGTACAGAATTCCCTTTTTCATACCTTTGTACCTACTTCCAGAAACAATTTTCAAAAATAATTTTTTAAAGTTATGTTAAATACCCCGCATCTTGACTATGGAGCCACCTTGGAAGTTGGTTATCATAATACGAAAATTTGTCGTTATTTTTCGGAAGGAATATCATCCTGGTATTGCATGGATATTTATTTAACTTCTTAAAGCATTATCGAAAAATTACAGAGCACTCCCAAAGGCTATTTGCCCAAGGGCTTCGGAATATAAATAAGTAGTTTCTTATTTATGTCTCTGTTTTCGTGCATTTCTGCCAGGAGCAGTTTGCGTATGTGACACGATTTCCATTGATCAATAAGTAAACAATGGTCTGGTTTATGCCACGTGTATCAATTTATTCCCGTGTCACATTCAGGCTTTATAATATTACCTACTTACGAATGATATTGTATGTTTAAGGGAATGATTCTCTTCGGCAGAATAAAAATTATCAAAAATTCTGAAAACGCTTCGTTCTTGGTTTTCGATATACAATATTAATTACATATATGCCATTATTGCTATTTAATCACAAAATAATATATTTAAAAGATTTGTACAGAAGTCCATTTTTATACTTCTGTACTTCTAGAAACAATTTACAAAAATAATTTTTGAAAGTTATTTTAAATACGCTGCATTTTGATAATAAAACCCTTGGGAAGTTGGTTGTCGTAATACGAAAATTTAGCATTATTTTACCGGTGGAATATCATGTATTTTTAAATGTTTTTCGCAATGTGACTTAAACATTATATATTTGGTAAACAACTGATTTTACAATTTTATCGTACTGACGAATCCGATAGATATCATTAATACAGGTAATGTGTATGATTTGGGTCAAATTAACCTGTGAGTACTACTCACAAACATAGTAACACAAGTAGGTACTATTGCCGAATCTCGGGGACGCTTGAAAAAAAATTATTTATTTATTACACAAAGTTAGACCTGAACTAGCTTGTAATGATTCATTTCAAACAAATAGGAATTTTGCACTTTAAACAGCAATAATTGTCCTGTGCTTTGCATTAGGACCAATTCTACCCGGCAACGTTTCCACTTGACAAGCTGTCGAGGGGATATCTAATTATTCTCCAACTAAATTTGCACACCTTCTTCTTCTTATCACGCCCTCTCCTGCCGAAGGTTGGCGATCCAAATGGCAATTGTAGCTCTGGAAACTGCAGCACGAAAGATTTCTGCAGACGAGCGGTCGAACCATCTCCTTAAATCTTTTAGCCATGAGTTCTGGCGTCTTCCTACTGATCTTTTCCCTTGTACTTTGCCCTCTATTATGAGCCGTAATATTTCGTATTTATCACCTCTTATCACATAACCCAGGTATTGCAATTTTCTTTTCTTGATGATGTTCAGTAGTTCTTTTTGTTTGTGCATGCGCTGGAGTATTTCATCGCTGATGATCCTTTGTAAGTACCCATGAAATTCGCAGCATCCGCCTATACACATACATTTCGAAGGCTTCTATTCTCTTTTCGGTCTGTGAATTTAGTGTCCAGCTTTCACATCCATAGAGTAGGACAGGGAAGACGTAGCATCTGATCATTCGAGTTCTGAGTTCCAAACTGAGGTCCAGTCTTGAAAAAAATGATTTCATACTCATGAAGATTTTTCTCGCTTGCTCAATCCTTGAAAGTATTTCCCTTCTTGGGTCGCACTGACTATTAATGTTAACTCCCAAATATTTTATTGAGGACACTTGTTCGATTGTTTGTCCCTTGACACGCAGGTGTGCATTTATTGGAGTCTTAGGAAAGGTCAATAGTTTGGTCTTGGAGACATTCAGATGCAATTCAAACATCTCGGTATAGTGTACTACGGAATCTATGATGCTTTGTAGTTCTTGTATATCGTTGGCTATTATAACCGTATCATCGGCGTACCTGATATTGTTTATTAGGGTTCCATTGAGCTTGATTTCGCCCTGGACTCCATCCAGTGCTTCTCTAAATATAGTTTCCGCGTACAGATTAAACAGGAGTGGAGACAAGACGCAACCCTGTCGAACTGTCTGATTTACATATCTTCCGATGTCGATTGTTCCATCTCTACTACCGCCGTTTGATGCCAATAAAGTTCTGATATGAAACGTAGGTCCTGTTCGTCAACTCCGTTTGTTCTTAGAATTTCGATCATCTTCTAATGATTAACACAGTCGAACGCCTTTCGATAGTCTATCAAACATGCAAATACATTCACATTCATGTCTCTACACGTTTGCGTCATTACATTTAGGGAAGAGAGTACTTCACGCGTTCCGAGTCCGTTTCGGAATCCAAACTGGGTGTTGTCCATCTGATATTCGCACTTCTTGTAGATTCGCATGCGGATGATTCTAAGAAAGGTTTTCAGGACATGGTACATAAGACTTATCATCCGATCGTCATCACATTGTGAGACGTTGGGTTTCTTTGGCAGGATTACTAATGTTGATTTAAGCCAATCTGACGGTATCTTGCTTGAGCTATATAATTTGTTAAATAATGCTGTTATTAAATCCAGGCTTTTACTTTCATTATCTGCAATTAATTTAAGTATTTCAACGTTGATTTTATCGGGGCCGGTAGCTTTTCCGTTTTCCTGTGCTTTTATTGCATGAACAACTTCGTCTCTGGATATTTCTGGAGCCATTTCATTCAATATGTGATCTATCGGTGGTGGGGAGCAAGGTCTGTCATCATTAAAAATTGTTTCGATATATTTTTTCCATCTCGCAAGCTTAGCTTGTACTCCTAGCATTATCTCGTTGTTATCGTCTCTTAAGATTGCTCCTTGATGTTTTCTGTGACTGTTTGTAAATTCTTTAACTTTTTTATGAACAGTGAAGGTGTCATATTCTTCTTATAATTGTTCTATTTCTTGGCACTTTGCCGACATCCAGATCTCTTTCGCTTCGTGGCTCTTTTTCCTAATGATTCTATGTTAACGTTTGTATTCTGTAGGATTTGTCTTGTATTTCCGTCTGCCATTCATGAAGTCTAATATTTCCTGCGTCATCCATTCCTGTTTTTTTGTTGGTTGTCGTGAATCCAATGTCATTTTCCTGGATATTTGTTATTTTAGTTTTAAATCGTGTCTTTTCAACATCCTCCCCCCGTACGGATACCTCTATCATTTCTAGTTCCTTTTTGATCTTAGATATTATCTCTTTCATTTTCTCGGGGTTATTCAATCGTGCGATGTCTATTTTTTTGACGTTTTTTCTCTTTTAACTCTCAGGAATCTCTTGAGTCTAAAGTCCAACACGACAGGGTTGTGATCACTGCTAATGTCTACTCCAAGGTAGGTTTTTGTAGATTTCATATACCTTTTGAAGTTTAGGCTGAGCAAAATGAAATCAATCTGATTCCTGACAATTTTTTCCTCCCTGTCTGCAGGTGAACTCCAGGTGTATAGTCTTCTTGCATGCTGCTTAAAAAAGGTGTTAGCGATTAAAAGGTTATTTTCTATACAGAATTGCATAAGTCTGTCTCCCCTACTGTTTCTTTTGCCAAGACCGTATGACCCTATGCTATCCCCCTCAGCACCACAGCCATTTTTGGCATTAAAATCTTCAGTTATCATCGTTATCTCTCCCTTTTTTGTGAGCCGCATTACTTCATCTATTTTGCTATAAAATTCTTCGATTTCCTGATCTGGTTTGTCATTTGTTGGGGCATATATTTCAATTATATTTAAATCTCTGTGAGTTGTTTGTAATTTTAATAGAGCTACTCTATTGCTCAAAGGGATGAAGTCTATGACCGACTGTGCTTCTTTATCCGAAACGAGTATGGCTGTTCGGTATCGATGCTCTGGGTCAGTCCCTCCTGAATAAAAAATGTATCCATTACTTGTTTTTTGCCTTCCAGAACTAGGCTATCTAACCTCACTTAGACCTAGTATATCGATATTCATTGTGTTCATCTCAGCCTCAGTATTTGCCAATTTCCCTGGCATAAACAAGCTACGTACGTTCCATGTGGCGATACGTACTATATGTGATTCATTTTCTCTGTGTTTCATTGATTCTTAATAGTAGGCAACGGGGGTATTCTTCGCACCCTCTCCCCACCTAAGGAGTGCCCCGGACTGAGGGCCATTTTATCGTTTTTGTCTGCCATTAAGATTTTTGGAAAGTAATTTACAGTAAGGGTTCTTACTGAGCCCTCTCACCAGCGACAAGGTGATGACTCCCCCAGGGAGGGTTTGCACACCTAATTTTCCAGGCACGTGAATCATGTTCATGTTCATGGGCATTCTCAAATATGATTGACATAATTGTTTAGCAAGCGTTTTTATAGATGAGTATCTCGATATTTTTTATTATCATTGACTAAGATGTGTAACACACGGTTGTTAACAATACCAATGTTGGAGGCAAGCGTGGAAAAGTACCATAAAACATCGACGGTTCCTTCTGAAGGTTGTAAAACATTTTTCGTCCAGTGTAGCAACGTTTGCTTTGATACTAATGTAGAAAATAATGATATCGGGCTTTTTTGATATTCTCATCCACTCTTTTGGTATGATGTATAGTTGACAGTAGAATAACTGCTTTTTCTTGTATGACGCACCATGGTGATTTGTGCTGTAAAACCGAACAGCGAGGATTGGACAAGTCGCTTTCGGTATGGCAATGTGCCCATGTAGGTTAACCCACATTCTTGAAGCTCTTCCAATAATCTAATCAAATCAAATCAAATATGCTTTATTGTCAGAAGATTTTCGTTCATTGATAAAGCTGATAAAAATATATAATTATTACGATATAATGTCATTCAAATTCAGTCGGCAGTAAAAGGAATCCTAGATTAGCAGTAATTCACACATCCAACTATAATTTTAAGATCTACAAAAAGCTAAAATATACATACACAAACATATTAAAATGGTAAATGTTAATATATAGCATAGTAATACAAGTATTACCACCGGACCTCAGGGACCCTTGAAAAAAAAATCATTTTTTATTCATTACACAAAGTTGGATCTGAACTAGTTTGTAATGGGTTCTTACATAGAATCCACAGCTAATTGCAGTTTGAACCTCACAATGAAGCACCTTTCAAACAAATAGGAATTTTGCCCTTCAAACAGTAATTGTTAGTTTTTCTGTCCTCTGCACTAGGACAAATTCTACACCGGCAACGTTTTGACTTGGCAAGTTGTTAAGGATGTATTAGAGGAACGTACTTTGAGAAAAAGTGCAATTTTAACATTTTAAGTTAATAATCAAAAAAACTGATAAAAATAGTCGTGATAAAGAGCTATAATTATCATATCGGTCAAGTCTAAAGATTTCAAAACACCCTAAGCCAAAATGTAAATCCATTTAAGAAGAAGATAAATTATTTAACTGATTTCAGATATTTTATGGCAAATTTTCAGACACCCTTTAAATTTCTAGTAAAGTTTGTAAAGAATCCCTTATATGGATCTTTTAAGACATGGTAAAGAAACTTAAAATCTTAGAAGTCTTTAAATGTAGCAATACAAGGACGACATTGTGAAAAAAAAATATAATATTGGCAACATGCCTCAAATAATGACAATGGCAAGATATTCGACTGGTCTATAATATGCACACGTGGCCGCGTTTAAAGAAAAAAAAACTGCCGAATTTCCAACTACCAAAAGTTTCGACATTTTGCTTGTTTTATTTTGGCTCTTCGTGTATAACTATGAAAATCAAAAAACAATAAAAAAACATTAAATCATGCGAAAACTAAAAGGAAGCGGCACTCGGCGTTTCAAATTTGGTAAAATTCTTTAAAATGGGTAGACTGGTTTTAGAGTTATATGCCTTTTAAAGTCATGCAAAAAGTGTGTGTACCGTTTTCTTTTTGATGACCAGTTTATCTTGATATTTCTATATTATCATTGGCTAGGATGTACAAGATACAGCTATTCTTCTTCCTCTTCTTCTAGTGCCTATCCGTTACCGAATGTTGGCAACCATTCTAGCAATGATAATTTTATTTGTTGCTGCTCTGAATAGTCCTGTGGTGGATGTTTCAAACCAGGTTCTTAAGTTCTTTAGCCAGGATATTCGTCTTCTTCCAATGCTTCTCTTGCCCTGCACTTTTCCCTGTAAGATGCATTTTAGTAATTTGTATTTGGTTTCGTTTCTCATGATGTGCCCCAGATATTCCAATTTTCAACGTTTTACTGTGTATAGGTATTATATCTTTTTCTTTATTTAGTTTTTGGAGTATTCGGGTGTTTGATATTTCGTCCACCCATTATATTTTGAGGATTCTTCTATATGTCCACAACTCGAATGCCTCCAGTTTCTTTGCTGTTGCCTCCGTTAAGGTCCAAGGCTCTACTCCGTATAACAAGATGGAGAATAAGCATCGGAGCAGTCTGAGTTTTAGTTTTAAATTCAAATTATGTGTTTTGAATAATTTGGACATTTGATTGAAAGCTGTTCTTGCTTTTTCAATTCTTGTTTTTATTTCTTGGGAATGGTCCCATTGTTCATTTAGTACTGTGCCAAGATATGTGTATGTTGACACTCGTTCTACCGCTTTCTCATTGATGGTAAACTGTACTTCTCCAATTCTTTCTTTACTAATTACCATGACTTTTATCTTACTGGTGTTGACTTTTAGACCATATTTCTTACTTACTTCAACTACCCTGTCCAATAAAAGCTGCAGTCCCTGTGCAGTGTCTGCAAATATGACGGCGTCATCGGCATATCTAAAATTGTTTATCCGTTCGCCATTTAATAGTACTCCTGCTTCCGTGTATTCTAGGGCTTCTTGGAAAATTGCCTCTGAGTACATGTTGAATATGAGAGGTGACAATATACATTCCTGGCGTACTCCTCTTAAGATTTGCACTTCCTCTGTTTTGGTATGGTTAATTCTAACGGAAGCTGATTGATTCCAGTATAAGTTCTTAATTATGCGTAGGTCTTTGCCGTCAAGTCCACTATCTTGCAGAACTTCCATCATTTTGTTGTGTTGAACTTTATCAAACGCTTTTTGATAATCAATGAAACAAGCATACACCTCACAATTCATATCCCTGCAACGCTGGAAAAGCACCTGTACACTGAAAAAGGCATCTCTTGTTCCAAGTCCCTTCATAAAACCAAACTGTATTGGCGATATCTGTTCTTCACAGAGTTTGTACAGTCTCCGATGTATGATTTTTAAAAATAATTTTAATAAGTGACTCATAAGGCTTATTGTTCTGTAGTCACTGCACTTTTTGGCCCCCCTCTTTTTTGGGAGAACCATAAACTCCGATCTCAACCATTCTTTGGGTATTTTTCCACTGTTGTATATTTCATTGAATATGATAGTTAGATCTTTTTTGAAATCCTCATCAAAAAGTTTGATAATCTCTGACTGCACCTCATCTGGACCAGCCGCTTTTCCATCCTTGAGGGTCAGTATTGCTGCCTCAACTTCGTCTAAAAGGATGTCCGGTCCTGTTATGTCATTTGTTATTTTTTGTTCTGTTCTTGTGTCTGAGAACAATTCTTTCACGTAATCCTTCCATGTTGATTTTATTTGTTCGATGTCTACAATTATTTCGCCTTGTTCATTTTCCATTTTTCTTATTGATTTCTTCTTGAATTTTCCTGTTATTTCCTTGATCTTCTTATATACACCAAATGTGTCGTGTTTTGATTACGCTATTTCAATCTCTTTGCACTTGTCTTTGAGTTCTTGTTCTTTTGCTTCTCTGATTTTTCTCCTAATCTGGTTGTTGATGGATCTATACCTATCTGTTCATGTCATTATTTATTTTGGTCTTCCTTCTTTCTTCCATTAATTTCAGTATCTCTTCATTCATCCAGGGTTTCCTCTTGTCTATATTTGCTATTAGTATCTCTTTCTTTATTGTTTGTGTGACTTTGACTATTTTCTCTATTTTTTTCATCGACTTCTGAGCTGTTTTTTACATCCAGTAAGGCGTCACTTATTAGGTTCATGGCCTGAGTTCTTACCTCTGGTTCATTGATCTTTCTTCTATCATAAGTGGTTGTGCTTTGTTTTACTTTCAGTTTCTTCCATTGTACCCTAAATTCTGCTACCAATAAATTGTGATCAGAGTCTATGTCCGCTCCCGGATAAGTTTTGGCCATTTTACAGCTGTTTCTATATCTTTAATTAACCATTATGTAGTCGATTTGGTTTCGTATGATTGTACCATCTTTTCCATCTTTTGGGGCTTTCCAGGTATTTAATCTGCGCGGAGGCATCTCGAAAAATGTGTTCATTAAAACCAAATCGTTTTCTCCTGCAAAAGTACAGAGTTTTTCTCCACACGCATTTCTTACTCCAAGCCCATGGGGTCCAATATGGTTTCCTGATCTACCTCTTCCCACTTTTGCATTAAAATCACCCATCATTATAAGTAGTTCTTTTTTAGGGATTTTTCTGATGAGGGTAGTTAATTATGTGTAAAAATTATTTATATCTTCTTCTTCATGTTCACCTGTAGGTGCATACACCTGTATGATGTTGACATTTGTTGGAAATGCTTTTATTTGGACTAGCATTATTCTTTCATTGACGGGCACAAAATTTGTGACATTTTGTGCAATTAAATAAGGTTTAAGGCTGTGTGCACGTGGAAGTAATTGAAATGAAACTTTGTATTTCGTGCAAAATCTTTAATAATAATAAATTGCAGAGCGCTTTCGGCCCTAGGCCATCATCAGTGCTTCTTTGTCAGGAACCAGCACAGTCGAGTCAAACAATCGAACTCTTGGACACCACATAGGTTGAACATTGAAATGAAAATCAAATTAAAACTACATCACAAATCACACAGAAAGAGGGGGCTGTTATAACCCATAATTCAATTATGAACGGCTACATCTTTTACGACTTGTCCCTTTGCGGGTTTTGAATGTCGACTGTGCTGGTTCCTGACAAAGAAGCACTGATGATGGCCTAGGGCTGAAAGCGCTCTGCAATTTATTATTATTAAAGATTTTGCACGAAATACAAAGTTTCAATTCAATTTTGTGCAATTGACTTGTATAGTATGACTCCTACTCCATATTCATATTTGGCGGGACATCCTGAGTAGTATATTCTATGTTCTTCAATATCACAGTAATTTGCATTTGGCCATCTCATTTCACTTATTCCTAAAATTGTAATTTTCAGTCGCTCCATTTCTTTAATGGCGTTTTGTATTTTACCTGTTTGGGCCATGGTTCTCACATTCCAGGTACCCAGTCTTGTACGTTGTTGACCGAGTTTTTGTGTCTTCACATCCCCGTTCATACTTGCTCCCCCCCGGAGATCCGATTGGGGTGCTTACTCCGGAAATCAATATTTAGTTTGAACATTGCCATGTGAATGAATACTAGGGTTGCTTTGTAAGCCTTTAATGTAGTGGTTACCCATGATGCCTTCTGCATCCCAATATCGTTGACTAATTGTTTTAGTTCATCTGCCTTGGGGTTAATTTCTCAACCCCAGGACAATGAGTTGCCCTGCCACTTGTCAGTTCTTCCACCCGAAGCTGTTGACTGACAAGT
This sequence comes from Pissodes strobi, assembly GCA_016904865.1. NCBI lineage: Eukaryota > Metazoa > Arthropoda > Insecta > Coleoptera > Curculionidae > Pissodes > Pissodes strobi. The sequence continues at coordinate 160,885 of MU184006.1, forward strand.
GGGGATTACTTATACCGGTAATCACTCGGTCGACAGAGCCTCGTTGGTTATCTGGCAGGGTGCACCACGTGCAGGTGAGGTTGTCAGTTGGGTCGGTATTAACACTACCAATATTGAGTAAAGTACCGTAGGCCATCGACGGGTCATTTTAGAGGTTGAATAAGTTGCAATTTTTTTTTTCAGTTCTCATTGCCTACTTTGGTGCTGTTGTAAATTCAATGATATCGGGCTTTTTTGATATTCTCATCCACTCTAATGTCAAGATGTACAGTTGACACTCGTGTAATCGGTTTTTCTAGAAATATGACAGAGCATTTGATAGGTGTAGCATGACGAATTGTTAAGTAAATTGACAGCATACGGGCTACCACCAGCACTGTTTCTCTGGTTCTCCAATTTTTTAAGGGATCGAAGCATCCGTGTTGTTATTGATAAACATCTTTCGGATGAATATAAAATGAATGCCGGAGTTCCTCACACACTATTCCTGCTCTATATCAACGATCTCTTAGACAGGACAAACAATTGTATTAATAGCTTTGCACACGACAGCCCTCTTATATTCTCATTCATGTCGCGGACTTCAATAACCGCTGCTCGGTTCCAACGTGAGCGAGAATATCAGATTGCTGCAATCAATGAGGATATAAACACCATCGTGGAATGGGGTGGGGAAAGCAATGTTCAGTTTAACGTAGAAAAGACTCAAGCAGCTGTCTTCCCAAAAAAAGTAAACACCGCAGGACCAGACTTATCAATGACAGGACAAATACTGACTCTGAGCTCATCCATAAGTTTCCTGGGCTTCAACGTAGAAAATAACATGTCTTGGCGTTATCACGTCATTAAAATCGCCAAAGCAGCAGCACACAAGTTAGGAGCACTCTATGGAGCAAAAAGTTGTATACACCTCATCAGCTCTTACTGCATTATAAGGCCCAGGCCCAGATAAGACTATCTCTGCAATGCTGTTCCCATATGTGGAGCTCGCCAGTCAAACACTTGCTCAAGGTATTGAAATCCATACAAAGGAGAGCAGTCCATATTGTGGATGACCCCCAGGGTTGACTAAAGACCTTGATAGTCTTGAACATCGAAGGAAAGTGGCGGACCTACTTCTTTACTATCCATACTACTACAGAAGGTGTTTAAACGAGCTGGCACTTATTATGATTCTGCTCAGAGTTGTGTCAAACAGAAGCACCCATCAGACACAAGCTGCTCATTCAACATTCGATTCAGTTGCCATCACCAAGGACGTCGCTGTTTTGGGACTCCTATATCTAGAGGACTGCCTCTCTCTGAAATGGACTTCCGAGTAACATCTTTCCCGAAAACTACAACTTATAGCGCTTCATGTCCAACGTGGACCATCATCTCCGTACACGTACCACTCGCACAAAAAAATGGTGGTTTCCGCTGTAAAATCGAATAAGCAGGAATAGACAGGACCCTTTTGGACTGACAAAAACTGTCGTGTATTATGCGGTTTATTACCTGAAAGGTGATACCAATTGTCCGCAGTAATATGGCGATTTGTATTTTTGATAGGTTCTATCAAGCAAAGCGTTCTTTTTATCTTGCTCTTAGAAGTTTTTCCTTTCCTGTGTATACCCCTGAATTAATTATGTTGTGAATCTCTGAATACTATGTACCTTCATTCTTTATTTGGCAAGCTTGTTTGGAATATACATCCGAAAACAGCATCCACCCCTGAATGGCACCAATATTTTGTCAGTAAATTTGTGCAGTGTTCTCCTGGGCTCTAATTATATGTTGAGTGCTCAACAAATTATTTGAAAATATATTCAAAAGCTACAAGTTTGTTATGGTGCATAATGGCGATGCTTTAGTTTATTTGTAAGTGCTATTTTTTTCATACTTACATTACATTACTTTGTAATTCCAATTGATCTCCACCAGCATCCATCATGTGAGCCTCGTATTCCACTCCATGTTCATCCAGGACGTTTGTTTTTTTACAAAAGTCATGGTTGCTGAATATTCTTCTCCCTCCTCTTCAGAATCACGTTGCTCGGTGCTGGTCAAAATTTGCTTCAATCCGTCACTTCGACCATCTACAAATGCTGCCGCTTGAACTTCATTACTACCTCCCTTTCGGTCATCAGATGCTTTATAAAAATTCATCGCTGCGTACTATTAGATATGTAGCAGTTTTGCATCTGTCAGCGGTCTGTTTTTTCCACATATCATCTATTTGTATCCGCAAGTAATGACAGACCTTATAACGAATTGCAATATTTAATTTTTGTGGAAAAATCATGAAAACACAACTCATATTTTTCAAAATATGAAAAAGTGGCATTATATCTACTACTGAGTCTACATAATCCGAATTCACAAAAATTAGACGAATTTGTTTTTGTGCGCACTGATTCTAACGATGTCACAGGAAACATCGCTAATGGCTCAGCCCCGCCCTTCGCAAAATACATTTTCGGAATAATTGCCAACAAATAAATGCTCTGGTCCGGAACCCCGGTAGTAGTACTTACGAGTTAACTTGGAACACACTTTGAACTTGAATAACTTTCTTCTTTTTATTAGGTCTGGTACATTTTTGGATATGTATTCTACAAATGTTCTTGTTTTCATATCAGAATCAAGTTGACCAAAATGGCTGAACAAAAATGACCATTTAATTTTTTTCAGATGGGGCATTTATCACAATAGGCCTTTCCTGAATAAAATGTGTGAAACAGTAATTTTTCTGTTTTGGTACTAAATTAACCAAGATTGCCACTTATAAAAATGGCGCTCATTCGGTATTCCAGGTACTTAATTTATATTGACAAAAAAGCCAAGATATTTCGTTATTTTAATAATATTTTATGTTAAAAATGCATGTAGACTACCAAAAAACTTACAATGAATTGCTATTATTACTTACAACTGAAACGATGTAATTTAAATAAATTTATACAGAATACTTCCAACCGCCTTTTTTATTGTTCAGTCGCATGATTCTACTGGCTGGTTGAATTGAAAAGTTGGGCCTCCTAATCCGGCTTGATCATTTTTTGAACAATTCGCTGGAAATATTTTATATCCGCAACCGTTGTTATACTTTCTTTTGAGTCCCCAAATCCCGCTCGATTATGTCTGGACCATTCGTTTATAAACATTTAATTGTGTTTTGAGATGTGCGATAGAGGACTTCGTCTTGTTTGAAAGCTATAATTTATATTAATGTTTTCAATTTCCTAAAGCATATTTGCTAGCATCAGCCCTTTATAAACTTGAAATTCGATTTCATTGATAGAAATGAATGCTAGGCAACAATATTGACTCAGCAAAATGAACTCCGCATGCGGGAATTAGAGGTAGTTCCGATGATACTTTAGATTTTTTAGCAGTAGCAATATTAATTATTGCTAGGGTAAGCTTTCCTATAAATGTCCTCTCAAAAAATATAAAATTGCCTTTAAATAATGCGGCTTGGGTTAGTTTGGATTAGCCAGTCTGAATACTCTGAATGCAGTTGTTTTAGAAAAAAATGTAAATCCCGTTCTGTCTAATATCGGCCGACCTAGTTGTAATACGGAAACAAACAGGATCATATTGATTAATAACATATCTGAAAATGAATTAAACCCAACAACACAATAGTTATAAACGTTTAAAATATCTTCCAGCTTATTGGATTACAAATTAAGGTTTTCCGCTTTTTATGTCGTAACTTACTAAGTTTCAACCATTTTTTGTGTTATGATAATATGTTTAAATCAAAATTTCTATTTAATATTAGGAAAATACCGTGTAGGC
>MU184007.1:6738-51628 GCA_016904865.1 Pissodes strobi
AAAATATGCTGTTTTTTCTTCAAATGTCGACAAATTAATGCAAAAACATCTCTTTTTAATAGTAATAATATCTAATTATTATTAAAGATAAGTGGGTTCGCAAGGCGGCTTAGACCGGTGTCGGTGAATAGGCACAGGTTGTTGCTATAGTAATGTAACATAAAGAAGTCAGTGGACACTGTCATCAATAATTATTTTTTTAAGAATGCGTCTCCGATTGCGTTTTAATTCCGTATTGATAAGCAGTTATTGAGTAAGTTCGATTAAATAATAATCAATTTGTTCCTAAATTAGTGATTTTTAGAAATGCAGTCACAAATTGAGTGATAAATACAAATTTTAGTTTAATAAATCTTGAGTTGTTGACGCTTATTTTGTTGTCTGTTTGTATTGTATCTATGTTGCTATGACAACACTTTTACCTCCGCCGGCGGAAAAGTGAAAAGTAAAGCTCCGGCGGAGGAAAAACGAAACTTCACGGCCGCCTACACAGTCGAGTAAAGGCGGATTTACTGACGTTTGAAGAAAAAATATATTACCTACGCCTCTGTTGAATGACTCTCCTTGAAGAAGATTTATGGCTTTATTGATTATTTGATGACTGAAAATATCCAAGATCGGGTATCAAATTACTCTCGATAATTAAATAAACATCCCTACCATGATATACTCAGAGGTAACACAATGTGTACATTATGCATTATTATTAAAACAAGAAATTTGCAAATGAACTACAAGGTCAGCAGACAATAATTACCTGTGAAATTAAATTCCAGGCTCCTTCTTCTCACTTCGACTCTTGCAACCATATGCCGAACAATTTACCATTATGAATCTTAGTTTTTATCTCTCTTTGTTCAAAAACTCACAAAATAACTGCAAAATAGCACCGCCACAACAATAGATGTGTTTGCCACATAATTAATGGCCGCCGCTTTGAAAAGGCTTCAATTTCAGTACATTGGCCTAATGTCATGCGCGGTATCCTTAAGCTGGATTTATAGATTAACATAACATAAGCATAGCATAGACATAGCATTGCATAAGCGCATTACAAGAAATGGTCCGTTTATAAATAGTCTTTATGTTATGTTGCGCCTGAGCCGTAAATCGCAAATACTAACCTTACAAATTTCATAATTTTGTTTTAAATTTTTTAACAAGTATATTATAGAGTCTTATGTATATTAATTTATACATCCTTACCATTCTCAAAAAGAACAAGCATGCAAAAAATCCAAAACACCAAACTTTATTGAACATCACATATGTCATTCTCTCAAAAGGTAAATATAATTAAAATTCTGCGTTTTCATTGGTCGAACATAAGCACATAGCATAAGAAGTTGAACATTGGTCAACTTCTTATGTCAAGCTTATGTTGTGTATTATGTTATGTCGATCTATAAATTGCCTAACTTAAATATTATTGTTTAACTTCTTATGCTTATGGTATGTCAATCTATAAATCCAGCTTTACTCTTAAAGACAATGCTCTTACCTAATCTAAGAAACAAGCCAAGTCCCCCCCACCCAACTGTCATTATGGCTTGTAATTTGCAGCCGTTGCTCGCTAGAGGCGAAATCTATATGCCCCCAAAGGGCAAAATCAGCAAAACAAGAACATATATTATTCACTGTGAACTACTTCCGTTTCGTTCTTGGTAGAGGTAGCATCGCGTTGTGTAGCCGCTCTTTGGTCGTCATTGGTACAAACCATTGGGGGACCTCGTGGCGAACGTCCAGTGACTTTTGCTTTTCCCCATGTGCTTTTTTGTAAAATATGAAATGTGAGTTTGGGATAGAGACTCGTGTCTACCTACCGCAAATTTTCGACCTTTGGACCTGCGCATTTGACAGCAGCCCGGTGTTGTGGTTTTAATATTTCACTTCACGCGTGTCCATCCGCTCGCTCCGGGGGCGCAACTAAGCAAAACACCCAATCTAACTCAAGGCATTGCCCAAAATCAAGATAAAAGAACTTTGAAAAATATATTATGGAATAGCACGTGCGCATACGTGAAAGCTCGAGACGAGAATGAGTCAGAGCCACCTCAAACACACTACGAATGTGCTGGCAAATTGTCCTTGAAAGGAACGAGCCAATAATCTATTTGACCACTTCCGTTTAGTTCTCGGTCGGGATAACATCGCTGTTGAGTAGCGGCTCTTTCGACGGTCATATTGAGCAACGCGTGGCAAACGTTCAGGGACCGATTTGTCTTATCGAAGGAAAAACGGACGTCAAGCCAGCGTCGTCTGTGCCACTTCAGCGTATATTATGTGTTTGTCCTTAGCCAAAGGAAATACCCAGTGTGGGGTTACTATTTGTGCCGTGTGAACAGTCGGTGGTCGTGACAGGGTCCAAAGCCCAACAACGCCGCGGTCGCCCCCGAATACAAGGCCCTTCAAACTGGAATAACGTAATAACGTGTAACGCAAGTAGAAGGGTAGCTCTACCTCTGCCTAAGCGCCGGACGAAGGGTGTACTGGCAAATTGCCTCGTAGCAGCGCCAAACGGTTCCCTTCTTGAAAGGAGTTACATAAGTTCAAGTTCATCTATTTGACAAAACATAGTTTCTTCTGTGGGTGATGTTAAATGGGCATCATCCAGACATTTGCGGATAACAAGACAATGTCATTTTCATTCCTGCGTGCGCGCCATGTCTTCGTGATGCAACCAGTATTAATCTTAATTGTCTTTATTTTAGTTATTAACAAGTTATAACTACATGCCTAGTCTAAATATGTCTATATTAACAAGTAATACCATCGCATGTTATGTGCGTGGCGTTGTTCGATCAACGCCATTGCTAACAGCAGCTGACACCCTTAGTGGGGGTTGATCTTAGCCTATTTAGTTTACTAGGTTATGTGGTACTGCTTTTTGTTTTCGCTTTCTTTGGGCGGACCCTTCAAAGCCGTTATTACTCTTAGAATTGCATAAAGCTCTTGGTTGATGAAAAAGCTTGTAAATTGGGGTATATGTTACTGCCTGGGGGAAACACAGGGAAAACAATGAAAAACCCTGTTTAAAACTGCTCATGATTCGAGCAGGGAATCATAATGTTAAAATGGACAAGCACACTATACAACATAAAATAAGTATATACAGAATATATATACAAGATGTATTTACACGTGTGTATAGGCTTACTAGGCGTAGGCCTGTTACAGTAGCAATTGAATAGTATTAGGTCGCATGAATCGAATTTCACGGTCCGACTGCGGAGACATGGAAGCTTCCGTGGCATGTGCTGAAATGAATGGCTAAGGCTAAGGTACTGCTGCTGCATATTTATATGCTTCGCATGTCCCTTGTCAGGCCCGGCCCCCGTGTCCGAACACGGTGAGCTAGCCAGTCAGGACGCAGGTCGCTCATACTACCCAGTTGGGCGATGTGCTCCTGCTCTTCTGATACTTTGTGAAATTTGAAAAGTTAGAAATAGACTGTTTTGGAAAGTTAGTTCATGGTTTTAGATATTAGATGCGATTTTTATGGTGCTAGTTAATATGCCCTAGGGAAATTGAGTCTAGGGAGGCATTAGTTGTTGATATAACAATGTAATTTCCAGATAGATCGTGCCGTGTATTATACGGCGCTACGGGTTGTATCTAATGTCGGCAATATTTGCTGTAAGCGGCGATCCTCTTATCTGTCGGGCGTAAAACCTGCATGCCAGGGTGTCAATGAATTCATCGACGTACTCCATTTTTGCCCAAGCATGCAGGTCCTCAGTCCGGACTCGGTCTCTCAGAGTTAAGGAAAACGCCGCTCGCAGGTAACAGTTTTGGATCACCTGGAGTTTCCGTTTATGAGTTTTAGCCGCCGAACACCAGACCGGAGCGCCGTAGAACAGAGCCGGCCTAATTACTGTTCTATACAATATAAGCTTATTAGCTGGGCTTAACCAGTCGTTTGTATGTGCTCTGGTGGTCTAGGGGTTTGCATGGTTGGCCTTCACTTCGGCGACTCGAGTTCAAACCCCGTCGGTGTTCTAATTTTTTTTTAAAGTTATATTTCTAAACTGATTTTTTCTTGTTTTTGAGTATGTATTGGGTTAGTTTGGGTTAGCACCTGGTTAGTTTCCTTTTCTTGAGCCCCCGTAGCGACCGAAGCGAGCGGAGGGCCATACGAAGAGTGAAATATGCGAAGGAATGAAAATTATATTGTCGGAGTATCGTCAAGTCATCCAGACTGGGGCGCTGAGGCATCAGTAGTGTTACAAACACCAATGGCACACAAGTTGCTGATTTCTTGGTAGAAAATGAATATATCCCTTCATAGACCGTAGACACATTACGACTATTATTAGAATGAATGAGGACATTGTCTTACTAATGAGCATTTATACAAAATAGGTATTAAGAATGATCCAGCGTGCGAATGTGGACAGGTTGAAAATTTGTAACATCTTTTTGGAGTGTCCGATTGACATGATTCCTAACTTTGATCTTTATGAGAATATTACAAGAGAGGGAATTACTCCGCCTTTGGAAATTCCGACAGTTTTGTCTAACTTACATACGAATATAATTAAACAAATAAATAAATTCCTTAAATATAATGAATTTACACTCTGATATATCTTGCTCACCTTTCGGATATTTTCCTTTTTCGCCGCTTGCAGAATGATAATCGGGTAAGGCCTAACACAATACCTATCCCCATCCATCCGAGGCAACTCCTATTTTGAAGTGTCCTAGATGTCCCGTTGCCCGAGATCGAGAAGAGTTATAAATCCTCTGTTGTGTTGTTAAACTAATTTTCTAGTTCACTGAAGTGCCGAGAAGAGAAGAAAAGTCAAAGTGTAAAAACGATAAGCTCACAGCACTTTTGAGTGAATAGTCAGTGTTTGGGATATAGGGTCAGACCCACCTCAAACACACCCCCAATGTACTGGCAAATTGTCCTTGAAAGGAACTGAAGCCAATAGACTAGACAAGGACCTAACCCAACTTTGTTTGAGTTTGTGTGTATATTAATTATTTGTATATTGTTATTGTTCTTGTAATTTGTAATATTACTTAATTAACATTTAAGCATCCTCGAATGCGCTAAGGAGGGAATAATAATTCAACACAGAACAGAATACTTTACATTGGCGTGGATCTTTTTGTTTGTGTGTAGTAAATTTTAGAAGCTTTAAAAGTGGTAAGGGCTAGTGAATTGTTGTTTCGTATGATATAATTATGGTACCATCATTGTCTTTATAAGAAAATAGTCGTTCAACGGGGCCTGTGGAGAGGTGCTGCCCCCAGTGGCTGGCACCAAAAACAGTATTTCTGAATGAAAACACGTGCAATGTTTACCCTACATACGAAAAGGAAGGGGTAGAAAGGGGAATACATAATTATATTCGCGGAGCCGTCGATTTCCAAGAAATGATTTTCAACCAAGGCTAAGTGGCTAGAACCGGTTTTATCAGTTTAATTTTTACACACAGAATGTAATTTCCAATACCTGCTTCCCTTTGGCGAAGCAGGACAATCTTGACTTTTCAATTGAATTTATTTTATTGTTTGGGAAAATGGTTTTTAGCATTTTTAACACATTGATTTTTGTGTCAATTTCTTTACTAGTTTCTATTATTCATATAGGCCTAATTGAATTGATGCAGTAGTCGAAGAAAATAGATTTGCATATGCCATTAAAAAATGGGAAAATAATAAACAATAATAAAATCCTATTTGGTAAATGTAAAACGTTATGACTTGATATAAGTAAAATTTTACAATATAAACTGGATATTTTAACGCATTCAAAATTAGGAACACTAAAAACATATTATTAAACTATAAAATTATATTTATAAAAATTGATTATTCGTTTCCTATTATTAGACAAAAAGTAAGGTATTACAATTTTTAAACTTACAATGTTTATAGAGAAATATAGATAAAAATTAAATTTAGTTCCAATAGTAGGTAGATATAGTTATTTTATGTATTTTTTCTTCTTATAGAAAGAAGACAATTAAACATTTTCTGCAATTTTATGCTTTAATGCACCAGAAACATGTATTTATCAAATTATTGATTAAAATGTCTTGTTATTTGGAGATTAATAATAAAATTAAATATTTTTATTTTATTAAATTTCATTATTTTTGCAAAAGAGGGGGAGATAAGAAATAAGGTGTTTAAAAACTGAAATCAAAACTCTTACCACTTTGGATAAGTCTTTATTTAATATGAGTTCGGCATATATTAATACTAATTTATGTATCGGTACATATAATATTGCTCCAGGCCAACAGCCAATGTTCAAAACTTTCAATCGCTTATAGCCATTATTATCATTATTACATAATTGACAATCAAATTAAATTAATATAAATGTACTCTTCAAAATATATACTGTAGTTTATTCGCTATAATCAAGTAAATAATTTTTGAAAAAATTCGGATTTAGGATAGTGAAATAAACAACATCCGAGTAAAACTATATTTACTCGAAAATTAAACAATTCAATTGATAAAACACATCAACCTATACAACCCTTAAAACTAAAGAACTAAGAAGTGTATATAGTGTGTTGTTTCTGGCAACTTCTGGTTTGATTCATCTCTTATTTTCAACTGATCATTTTATGTTCACTTGTATTATTTCCCTTTGAAATAATTCATTTATTTTATCTTAGATGCCAAATTTTTTCATATCAAAGTTTTGTGTTATTGCCTATCAAACTTGTAAAGTTATACATGTTCTTAAAATAACTTTCTTGTATATTATAAGTTACAATTAATCACCAGTTAAGGAAATTTGAAACCATAATTATTTTTGCTATTTTTCAATCAGAAGTTGCTAATATAGCTATTGTGATAAACTGATGTATCAAGAGATTAGATCGACTACAACTCCATAAATAAGTACTTATAAATATTACTTAAATATCGAAAAGTAATTGGACTACATTAACATAGATACAACCTAAAAGCATCACCATTTAATAAGAATCAACTAATAAATTAATTGTAATCCGTCGACTAATGTTTTATCTTTATTTAAATATAAGATGATTCACAGATCTCATTTATTTAAAAAATTATATATGTATATATATTTAAAATTGTCAAATCATATTCAAAATCATGTTTCCTGCCAAACAATATTGGTCCATAAAAGTTACTTTTTAATTTAAAAAATTCAAACTCGCTAGAAAAATATAACTTTTTTACACTGTGAAAAAATCCTTAATTGTAGTAAATTGGAAAAATACAATTATATAATATACATTTAAAGTTTTATGTTCCAGTTAAAAAAAACTGCAAACAACTTTTTTGAATACTAAGTAACTAAAAATAACTCTTGGAGTAATATTAAAATGTTGTTTTTTACTCCGTGAATAAAAGTGGATAGTGAATAAAAAAATTATAATGTCAATTCGCATTTTGAATATGACTTACACTGTTTATATATTAAAGTCCTTAATTTTATTTATTTATTTATTCAAGTTACACGGCAAGCCATTTACAAAATAAAACCTTAATATAAGCTATAACAATTACATAATGCAATTCAGGATAAAAGTCAAAATTTTACTATAGCTATCTAAAACACATTACATAGGTACTAAATCAATAAACATACAAAAATTTAAAATTGAAGCACATATAGAGCCAAAAATCCAAATGACCAAGCCTACTGCCATGAGCGACGGCAAATAATTGATTTTGCAAGTCTATCAAATTGAGGGAATGTTAAATTTAATGGATCCAAGATCCAGATATCTAACATCCAACAAAGCTCTTCGGTCTTCCAGAGAATCGATGTTCAGCAATGTCTGTAAGAGTTGATAGTCGAGCTGCTCTAGGGGAATTTGTAGTTTAAAGTTAATCACTCTTAGGAATTTTCTTTGAATTTTTTCAATTATATACTTATATTTTGCATAATATGGATTGAAAAGTGGGCTTGCATATTCAAGAATCGAGCGAACTAAAGAACAGTAAAGAGCCTTGAAGCAATATTGTTGTATAAGGCATCTATTAATAAATCCTAATAGTTTTAAGGCTTTGTTTGTAATAAGTTCTAAAACATTAATTATGAATTCCCGGTGGGATAAACATGAATCACCTTCAAACCAGCTTATTCGGGCAATAACTGATTTTTTGTTTTAAAAATAAATAGTACATTGGACATCTCTATGCTTTGCTGTATTGAAAGCCATCTAAGTGGCTTTAGCATCAAATTAATTACAGAACAATATAGTGCGCATAGCTTTATTTCGTAACAACTGGAGTCTTTGTATATCAGCCTTTTTACCTGATATCAACAATGAAAAACAGTAATAGAAATGCGGATATATAATGGTATTATTATATATAAGAACAGAACTCCAGTGCCTAAGAATCTCAGCTATTCTCCTAAAAAATTCTATCTTTTCCAATTTTTTTTCTAATATGATCTACATGTAACGAAAAATTAAGCTGAGAATCCAAAACTACCCCTAAATATTACTAGATGCATTTTCAAATAGGGTATTAGATATCTATCTTAATCCAATAATTATTTTCTAGAAATCTATTACAATTCTGCTTAGAGCCAAAAAACCATGTACTTTGTCTTTTTTTTTTAACCTACGTCTATTTACACACGAGTTATAAAGGATGTCAAGTTTCAATTTCATAGTATCTACTACCTGATTAAAATCCTTCCCGCAAACACAGATCAACATATCGTCCACAAACAAACTTAGAAACATATCATTTAAAACTCGGTCTAGGTCATTGACATATAGCACAAACAAAAGGGGGCTCAGAATACGGCCCTGCGGCACCTCTATCTCACTATCAAACGGATTTGAGGACACATTATTCACTCTAGTCACATGGGAGCGATCCTCCAGGTGATAAGTGCACTGTTTGTAATTCCGTAGGCCTGTAGTTTGTGGATAAGTCTTCTCCTATTGATGGTCTCAAAGCATGCTGAAGGTCAATATTTCCATCATGAACTTATGAACACCATTTCGAACACACATACTGTAATGCTGACTCGCACGAATGTTTTTCCCAAAAACCCGACTGACCTTTAAATAACAATTTGTTTACCTCTAGAAATTGTCGCAGTTGTGCATACCACAATTTCCAGAATTTTGTCTATTACAGATAATAAAATAATGGGTCAATATATTCTTCTGGTTTATTTGGTCTAGGCACTTTCGGGATAGGCACAATAACACTACTGGTCCTAATTTCCTTTGGAACTCTTCCTATTGTAAGGGATGTATTGATCAGGTGACTGCTTTTTGTGTACTTGATCAGGTGACTGCTACTTGTGTACTTAAAAATTTAACTGCTCAGATTTCTTGAACCACATTTAATGGGAAAATATTTGGCACCAATGACGAAGACATACTTTGTAGGCACAGCGATCAAAGAAAGCTTTCTCGCCCAGGGGATGTTCCTTTACAAATTGATGCTCTCAAAATAGACGTTATCTGAAACAAATTAAAATCTAATGTAATTTTGACTTAGCTTGTAAAGAATTTGTTTGTCAAAAACTGAAACAATTAAATAAATACAAATGTGGAACAACCCAAAAAAGTAAATTTAAAGACATCTAAACGCGCGTGCTTTAAAAGTGCTCTTATACACTTATATCATAATATGCTATTAATTAAATCAATATTCATTCCATACATTTGTCATCCTTCCTTATACATGCCTATCAATCAATTAATTAACTATTCAAAACTGTTCATAGACACCTAGACGTGCAACATCTGTGTATATGTACTTACGTACAAAATAAACGTTAATATTATGAGAAAGCATACTGATGGATATAAAAAAAGTAGATGTAAAGATTTACCCTATCTCTATCTACATATATATGATTATTAGAAAAATGTTCATCCTATTTAAGTAAACCTGTTCTGTGTATTAAACTTCGAAACTGCTATTGCAATACTCTGATTTCCGACAAAAACTACAAAACAAAGGAAGTGGGTACTTTTGTACTTACCTAGAAAAAAAACGTAGATAGATAATCGCAATTTACTCAGCCAAAATTAATCATTACAACCCAAACACAAACATTTTACAAAGTAAAGCTTCTTCAACTTGAATAATGGCGGAAAATTAAAAATAAACAATGAGATATTCGGAATTATTAGCAACACTCGTCCACGCGGCTCCACTCCGCGCCGCGAGGTAACAGCCCTGGAATGCACCAATAGAAATGTAGGAACTCCCTCCTTGCAACGTCTCTCGTAGGACCCGTAGTAATTTTTTGAAATTTAAGAATGGGCACATTTCAGGCCGGACGCCATCTAGCGATGAGGCCTTTTTTCAGTTCGAGGTTGAATAACTATTTCCCTATATAAACAAAGGTACCATCCAAGGTTCAAGGTTTCTATGAACCTTGGGTACCATCTTAAAATATATGCACACAGTTTTCTCTTTTTAAAACTGCTTTGAATTATTCAGTACCATAGATAATATATTTCAGTGCCTTGTAAAATTTTGTACGGAAGGTGACCTTAACCAGAATCAGCAAATACGTAAGTTTGAAGAAGACTTTGCTTTTTATTATTAAAACGTATAAATGCCAAATTTGCATACCTATTAATGTTTACATATACTAAAATATACATTGATTAGGTATATCTAAAATAATTCCAAGTCCCAGAGCATCTACAGCTAAAACTATTTAATACTTAAATCTGAATTAAACACAGAAAAACATACCACAGCTTCCCAAGGGAGTTTCGGTTGATATTATGGACAGTAATTTTGTCACTTCATAAAAATTCATCATATTTATTTTATTTTTTTAAGATTTGTAAGAGATGGGTAAGCTTAGTGCGTTATTTTGTATGCTAAACTGCGTTGTTTGTGGTCCAGTATTTTGTTGTTTAGGTGCCTGCAGATGTTTTTAATTAGCATGTTAATATGTTCATTTTAACAGTTGACTTGTTGAACTGATGATTAAAATTTAAATAGTGATGAAAGGCATGTCTCTTATTTATTTACTATTCAAAGAAGAAGGGAAAAAGACGTAAAAAGGGAAGATTCATGGTTGGGGTGCCAACTGAGATAAAGGAGCTAATATACAGTGAATCTTTTTGGCCCAAAGGCGTAGCATTCGAGAGATTTAATTTTTCATTTGGTCGTAATTTTTTAGATTCAATATCTCACTAAAAAATGAAACTGGTGAACTTTTTAAAGACCTAACTTTGATCGCAAATGAGTTCAGTAATAAATTTAATTTGAATCCATCGCTTAATGTTCCAGGTGAGTTTTCACACACTATAAATTATCCATCTTGGTTTTGGCCCCGGTTGATGAACTGGAGGTGTTCAATATACTAATGCAGCTGCCAAACAAGTTCTCTGCTGAACTCGATGAAATTCCAATCTATTATTATTATTAAAAATCTTTATTTAGCGATAATTTGCTAATTTACAAAATTATAGACTCAGGTCTTATATTATACATAATAAAGCACTAAAAACTGTAAAATTGCGACATATACAACAAATATTAATTATAACATTCACGAAGAAAAGAAAAACGGACAACATTTTAATATAAAATAATGTCAAGTATGAATTACAAATCATAACAATACAACAAGCAGACAATTATGATATCACAGAGTATTTAGCATCACACAATACACTACAGATTGTCCATTAAACATTGTTTCAGCTTAACCTTAAACAATGTAATAGTAGCGCAGCTTTTTATGCTCCGTGGTAAAAAAAAAGTAATGTAAAAATGTATTTATTGCACATTAAAATATACAAAAGGTGGAGATTACCGTTAACGTGTGTTGAATTAAAGTCATCTAATAGTGGGTTGAGGGCATTTTTATGTATTTCTAACTGTTACTGTGATCGTATATTAAGTTTTGACTAGCGATTTGTATCTTTGTGTAGTGTACCTAATAAGTTGTATATTGTGTGTATATGGAAGAACGTACTTTGCGAATGACACCTTTTGTATATATACATTTTATGTTGTATGCAATAAATATTTTTCTTTCTTTTCTTTCTTTGTTTTCATAACCACCTAAACATAACACCGATCTACATACAAACAAACCAATACAGTAGTCTACAATTTTAACTGTGTCGCAGATACATAGTCCTTACACCTAGTCTTAAAATATCTGGGGCCCAGTAACTTCAAGTAGTCTGGCAAAATATTATACACGTGAGCTGCAAGATAATAATAACAATTTTTAAAAAGTTGTGTTTTATGCTGGGGAATACACATTGCTGCTTTATTACGAATATTTACATCATGTGCATTTCCACGTCTTATCATACATTCGGAAAGATAAGAAGGAATGCCAGTGACTACAATTTTATGCGTCAAGCAGCTCATATGTACAAAGCGCCCTTGGGCTATGTTAAGTCCATAAAAATCCACTATATGCTCGGTCACATGATCTCTACGGGAAAGTTTCTTTACATATCTAACACACGAATTTTGAATCTTTTGTATGCGGAATTTATTAAAGGCAGACAGGAATGGGCCGTACACTACATCTAAATATGCAGGTATGGAAAGGACCAGTGAGTTCGTCAAGGTTTTTTTAATTTCACAGTTAAATATGTTCTTATATTCATAAATTAACTTTAATGCATAAAATGATCTCCGACATACACTATTGATGTCGCTGTTAAAAGTTAAACATTTATCCATGTGGAGACCAAGGTTTTTTACTTCATCAGACCAAGCAATTTGTAAGTTATTTAATATAATATTAAGGCCTGAAGTATTAATTTCGCTTCTTGAAAAAAGGATTGCTTGTGTTTTGTTTGGATTTATAAAAAGCGAGTTTTTTGTGGCCCATGCAGATATGCCATAGAGATCCAAATTTATGTCCCTCACAGCCTCCTGTAAATTTTCCAATGATGTTGGTAAGTAAATTTGAAGATCATCTGCATATAGATGGTATTTGCAATGCTTAATATTTTTTACAATATCTGCGATAAAAATATTAAATAACAAGGGGCCGAGAATAGACCCCTGTGGGACTCCACTCACTACTTCCTTCCAATCCGAAATACCCACTTCGCCCCCACCAGTCAACCTTACCGCCTGCTGCCTGTTTTTAAGATAATCAGAAAACCAACCCCCTGCCTCAATACAATAATGTCCGAGCTTACCAAGCAACAGATCGATGTTCAGGCAATCAAAAGCCTTCGTCATATCAATCAGGACAGCCGGACAACAATTACCTTCATCAAACGATTTGGCAATGTCACTTGTGATTTTCAGCAAAGCTGTTGCACAGCTAAAATTGGCTCTAAAACCTGATTGACATGAGGGAAGCAAGGATTAACAAACTCAACCACCTGTCTCCTCACAATCTTTTCAAGAATCTTAGAAGCAGCAGGCAGGACACTAACCGGTCTCAGCTCACAAACAGAAGATGGGTTTGGTATCTTGGGCACAGGAGTTTGAGAGCCATCTTCCAGACATATGGAAATTTTCCATTCTGTAGGGAGTAATTAATTATATTAAGCAGTGGTTTAATAATATATGGAAGACACTGTTTTAACATTTTCACTGATATGCCATCAATTCCAATTGCACTACTTGTAATAACTCTTAAACATGAAATAACATCATCTTCTGACGCCAGAGACAAGGTAAATGGCTCCCACTCCTCTGTCGCTTATGACAAAGAATCAAGAAGGGCCTAACCAACTGGGGCTTGAGGAATACTTGACAGAAAATTTTCATTTAATAGATTTGGTTCCTTTAAATTTTCTGGGATTTCATTAACAGTCTTATTTGCAACATTCCAGCTACTAATTTTACGCCAAAAGTGTTTACTTTTATTCTGAGTATTGCATCTATTAATTTCGAAATTATAAAATGCTTTTTTTTTTTCCCTTATGGCAAAAGATACATAATTTTTTATGTCGCAATAATATTTTCTACTTGCTGGGGTTTTAAGTTTCAAAAAGTTCCGAAAAGCTTTATTTTTTTGATCAATCATTTTCCTCAAGTTATAAGTTAGCCAGCCCGGTCCAGAACTTCCTGCCCTACTCATGCCTAAAGGGCAATGTTTATTAAACAGCGAAAGTGTGTTACAATTAAAAATATTCACTTTGGTATCAATATCACATTCACGGTAAAGACTATGCCAGTCTATCATTTCTAAATCAGTCTTAAACTCTACGGTATTTACATTCTTAAAATTCCTAACCATAGTTTTAGTAGCACATAAATTAGGTGGTTTACAATTTAAAAAGCAAAAAAAAATTTCATGGTCACTCTTAAAAGGGCCACCAGGGGCAGTTCCAGAGCAATGTACCAGCTCAGGTTTATTTATTAAAATGAGGTCAAGAAGGGAAACGCCACTGGGAGTAATCCTAGTTGGTTCCTTAATTACCTGAGTAACATTAAAAGTATCAATAATATCACTGATAAAATTAATCTCTGGGGTATCATTACCAAAAAAATTTACATTGAAATCCCCAGTGCAAACAAGAACATCACAACCCTGCATGACCTCAGGCAGGACATCATAGAGACACTGCAATTCTCGGTAGGAAACCGACGGTGGACGATAAACAACACCAACACATAAAGACGCACCATTGTTCTTCACACGGATCCATAGCTGATCTATTCCATTGTTAAAATTAGGGGTCTCCAGAACCACTGTTTTTAGACTACGATGTACATAAAGGGCCACCCCTCCACCTCGGCCATCCCTGTCTTTTCTGACCAGCTGAAAATTATTCACATTAAACAGATCCGAGGGCATGTCTTCATTTAGCCATGTTTCGGAGACAGCAATAATATCATACTCAGAGTGCTCAATAAAAAATCGTATGTCTGAAAATGTATTACATATAGACCTGGGATTCATATGAACAATCCCAAGATTATCCCTTTTATTCCGGTATAAAGTGTTTCCAGTCTGCGACATAGAGGAGCCTACTTGCTTTGGTAGTGCCGATTGCGTGGTTGGTGGCTTGCCTCCCGAATGGTGGTTTGCGTTCTGGATAAAAAATTATCCCTGTTGTAGTTGTTTTGATTATATCTCTGTACACCAAAGTTTGTCGAAGGACTCCTAAAATCAAAATTTCTACAGGTGACAAAATGCAGGCCAGAAGTCAGGGGCCTCTAGATATCTACTCTACTTTTCCTCAATACCAACTTTGTACGATTTGGAGGATCTGTTCTCAGCTAGCTGGGTCACGTTCAATGGATCATCATTTTCCATCCTGGTCTTATTCCTGATATATGCCCTCACTGCATTGCATGTAGATGAGGTTGAGGCTTGGCCAACATAGAACCACTTTTTACTTGGTACCCCAGAAAGTTCAACTATTTCCTCATTAAAGTTCCGCCGGTCCCCACTACCTTCAGCACCGTAAAATCCATCCTCCAAGGTAACTTCCACATTTTCCTCTTGTAGGTTATTCCCAATCGACGTAGCTTTGGCCTGGCCCACCGCTCTCTCTACTTGGCTCAATGTAATTTGCTTGTCAATATTCTTTGCCATTTGTGGGACTTTTGTTGGTTGCTGAGTGTTCTTTCTCTTGGCTTTTAGCTCGGCTTTTACTTGTTCCTTTTGTACTCCATTGATAGAAACAACCTCCTTCGATAGTTTCTTAACTGTAGATGTTAGCAATGTGTTTTCCTCCACCAATCTAGCAATTGTCTTTTGCATCTCCTCTACTTGCTTAAGAATATTCCCTACTTCATTACTATTGTTTTGCTTGACAACTTCAAAACCTTCCCGAATGGTCCTAATTATTTCAGCCTTCAGCGATGGTTGGCAGGCATCAACTTCCTCTCCCATATCCAAACTCCGCAAACAATCCTTGCATTTGTACGTGACACAGAGCGATCTTGTTTTTAACGTTATCACCTTGTGTTCCGACCCAGTCAATCCAGAACACTTGATACACCAGTGGCGGCTCGTGTAGGCAAGAATAGGTGAAGCGCAATTAGGAAGATAGCGCCGCAGGCGAAAATTGTTTGGGGCCACGCCCAAAAGTCCTGGGGTGGCGATACCTGCGAGAAATAATAAACCATGAGCGCCGCCCCCAATGTATAATAATATCAAAAAGATAATAGAATTACTAACTTACCCACACTCTCGCATACAGTTATTTTGACTGCTCCCATCTACTTACTTTTTAAATATAAAGTCTATTCTTCGATTTTGTAGTGAGGCTTTTCTTTAACTTCGCAAATGATAATGCACAGTGAATATGGTCCGAAGAAGCTTCATGCCTACTACAACCTCTTGTCACATTCCCAAAATTGTTAAATCCGTCTTTATTGCAAACGCTCGATTTTCCACCTACACTTAAACAGGGCATACAAAATAGTTTCCTTAAATAAACACTTCCAGACATCCACACAACCAATTATAATCAGAATACTCAGATCAGATTTCGAAACCTACGAACGAAAATTCTCTGTCTTGATTTTACTTGTTTTTCTATTTGAAGGAAAGGCTTAGGTCTCTCCGTATTTAAAAAGTCTCTTTTATCATGGTTTTTCCACCTGGAAAATGGTGTTCCTAACAAGATGTAGATCGGATCATACAATGGAAACATTTCGTAAAACGTTTCGTAAAACAGTGCGCGACAACGACGTGATTTGCTTCCGAACGACTGTGAACTGAATTTAGTATTATTTTTAAACATAAGGACCTGTCGGAGTCGCATTGTCGGGCTGCTTCCGTTCTATAAATAGCTCACGTATCTAGCATGTTTGCTTCGCCCGTTGCCATAGCAACCATCGTAAATAAATTGTATATTGCAGGGCAATTATGGATCTTGCTGTTTGCAATTCCCCCACCCCCCCCCCCACCCCGTGACTGTATTGAGTGTCGAAAACCGCCCGCACCGGCCGATCTTATGACAAGTTATTCAGCGCGCTACGTTTTATAGTTAATTATCTTTTATGAGTATTATCACACTAATTTTGATTAGAAATTTATATTATGAGAATTTTTATTTTTAAGTAATGCAATTTTAGAAATTGCACTAATTTTGATTAGAAATTTCGATTATAAAAATTTTATTTAATTAAAAATATTTTTATTTTAAAGTTATGAAATTTTAGAAATTGTAGGTGAAGCGGCGCTTCACCTGCGTCCAATGACGAGCCGCCACTGTGATACACATAATTTGAGCACATACATCACACCTGGCCAGATCATGTTGTTGTAGTCTATGAGGCCGTTGTGAAATACACCTTTCTCTGTACTTTTTTTATTTTTTCTTTCTACATGTAAATTATTTTGAGACCGAGTATTATGATTATAAACATAGTTATTGTAAATTAATTTTTGAGTTAAGTAAGGCGGACTTTGTTTGTTAACAGCCTTATAAATAAAAATCATTGTTTGATATTTCAAAAACTGTGCTACAGACAACCAGTTTAGGCATTTATGATTGAGGTGTCTTTTGGAACTTTAAGGATTATTCTCATAGCCTTATTTTGTAACTTCTGCAGCCGGTCTTTTTCATTCTTGTTAGCCATATACATAATGGTTGACGAAAACGTTAAATGAGATAGTACTTATTTATTTATTTATTTATCAACGGGAATATCCCAATTTTACAAAAAGTCAATTTTACAAAAATTAATTATTAGTCTAGTCTAAGAATAAAATGTTAAAAAAAATTAAGTACACAATATATAAATGGCAAACGAGCTATAAAGTTACAAACTATACACCAACCATAAAAACAACAATGGACCACTAAATTATGTAAAAGGCTAGGCTAGCAATCTATTGACTATTAAGTGCTGCCCTAAGGGAGCACAAGGAGGTGTTAAACAAGTCAACTCTCAATTCATTTGCATGATACATCATTCTGTTTATAGATGAGAATTGACCATAATTGGTGCGATGGTTTTCAATATGAAATGTATTCACAACTCTAAGTGATCTAGGAGGAACATGAATATGAACAAGTTGCAGGAGGTCACTACAATCTATACTGTTATTAAGTATTTTATAAATAAAGATTCTATCAAAATTAATTCTCCTTTCATTTAAGGACTTTACATTCAACATAGTTAGGAGATGATCATATGTACAAGTTTCAACATCAAGTCCCAATCTAAATCTGACATGACACAAAAATTTGCGCTGCACTCTTTCTAGTCTGTCCCTATGACATTGATAGTATGGTGACCATACACAAGTATTATTCTCCAGTTGAGATCTAACTAAACACAAATACAAACTTTTGAGAGCAAATACGTTTTTGAAATCTTTGGTATGTCTTTTTACAAAGCCCAACATTTTTAGAGCTCTATTATACACATAGTCAATATGATTTACAAAAGTTAGTTTGTTGTCAAATATAATTCCTAGATCCTTAATTGTAGTTACACTATTAAGCAGAATACTTTGTATATAATATGAGTTAAGTTTTGGGCTGGATTTTCTGCTAAATTGTATATATTTACACTTACTTACGTTAAGGTGCATATTATTGTTTTCGCACCATTCCTCAAAACGTTGAAGGTCTCCCTGCAAAAGTACTGATGCATCTGGTGAGTCAAACACTTTAAATACCTTTAAATCATCTGCATACAATAAAACATTACTATGTTGGAAACAGTCAACAATATCATTTATAAAAATATTAAACAGTAAAGGGGCGAGATGACCTCCTTGTGGAACTCCAGATGTTACATTATAATCATCAGACATAGATGTTCCAATTTTAACTCTTTGCTTACGACCTATCAAATATGATTCAAGCCACTTCAACAATACACCATTCACGCCATAATCAGAAAGCTTCCGCAGCAAAACACCAAAATCAACTCTGTCAAAAGCCTTCTCAAAATCTGTATAAATGGAGTCAACTGCAAATCCATTCTCAAGCGCTTTAGAAATTACTTTTTCGTACAATAGTAAATTTGTTGTTATTGACCTGCCTTTTGAAAAGCCATGCTGTTTGACAGATATGATATTCTTGAAATACTCACAAAGAAATTCATTAACAATACATTCAAATATTTTGGGAAAATGTGACATTATAGTTATTGGCCGATAGTTAGTGACCTCATTTCTTCAGCCATTTTTTTTATAAATTGGACAAACAAATGATATTTTCCATACATTGGGAAATATACCTAACGACAGAGATTTGTTGTATATTAACCAAAGAGGCCTCGATAATGCAAAAGCACAGTTCTTTATAAATATGGGGGCAATACCATCAGGGCCAGGACCTTTTTTTATATCTATATTTGACAAATGTTCCAATATATCACTTATCTTAATATTGAGACCATTTATATTAACATTGCTTGAGCATGAAGCAACATTAACAAGCCTTTCATTTTCATTTGGTTTTCCATAAGCCGATGAGAAAAAGTGAGAAAAGAAACCAACAGTGCCTTCCACATTATCACTTACTTCACCGTTATAATTAAGACAGACAGGAATGCCATTATCTGTTCGATAAATGCGGACGTAGTTCCAGAACGATTGTGGGTCGGTGGTTACTTTATTCTCAACTTCACTCACGTACATGTTATAACAAGACTTTGCCTGCCTTTTACATAGATCCCTAAGACTACAAAAACTATAATAATCATCAGCATCTCCAGTCTGTTTATATTTTTTGTGGGCCAATTTTTTGTTAAAGACATTGGTTTTCAGCTCAGTGCTAAACCATGGTGGAAATTTATATTTACTTTTAATCCTAATTTTAGGAACAAATTGAGTAATAACATTATTTAGAATCTGATAAAACAATAAAACATTATGCTCAACATCACCACATTCAAAGACATGATCCCAATTAACATTAAGTAGAAAATAATCAATATCACAAAAGTTAGAATGCTTAAAATCAAAAATTTCATCATCATACTCAACATGATCAGGTATATTATCACAGTTAACAGTAATGACTAGGGCTGGATGATGCCTATCACACTTTACTAAACTATCACTAGCGCATACAGTTTTATGACTTAGGTTATCACAGAAAATTAGGTCCAAATAAACACCCCTGTAATTTGGTACATTGTTGATTTGATACAAATTCAAATAAGGAAAGGTTTCAATTACACTTTCTGCAACTGATGAATATCCCTCAATAAGAGTTCCAAGAGTGTCATTGGACCATTTTAGATTGGGGAGGTTGTAGTCCCCGGCAACAAATAAACTATGGTCACTATATAAACCAGATGCTCTTTCCACTGTTTCACAATGTTTTTTATAGGCATCGCTACATGATGATGGTGGAATATATACACAGCAGAATAGTTTTTTGAGGTTCTTGCAGAGATTTGTGGATACCCATATTTCCTCGCTATCGTAGCAAGAGATTTGCAGCTGTTGGGATTTATACTTCTTTTTTACTGCTATCAGTACGCCTCCATTTCTTTGTTTGCCAGTAACTGTACTATCCCTGTCTTTTCGGTATATGTTGTAGTTATCCATGCCCAATTCACCACCGATGAAGTCCGAATTCAATGATGTCTCAGTAAGCAAAATCACATCGTATTGATTGAGTGCAACATTATTACGAAGCTCAGAAAGTTTAGTTCTAAGACCATTAACATTCTGATAGTAAACGCTTATATTGAAACTATTTAGTACCTGGTTCTCCCTCCTCGGCTCCAGTGAAAATTTGAATTACCTTGATTGTCATTGTATGATCCTGCACGTGCATGTCTGCCATGGAACTGACTCATACCAGCCTGTCTGGTGCGAAGGTTAAATCTAAACTCTCGGATAATGATATTTTCCGGCCAAAAATTTTCAGCTTCTACCTGTGGTATATATTTACTGTCTATTCCTACTTTAAATGATGATGTGTCACCTTTTGTCCTTAGTTGGGCAACTGAGATTTCTGCTTGATTTGTAATGCTGGCCTTATTCTTAACATAAGCCAACACCGACTCACATGTAGCACTGTTTTGTACTTGGCTTACATGTAGCCATTTTTTCTTAGGAACTCCTATGAACTGGCTATTTAAGGGATGGACAACTTTGTTATTTCCAGTATGCCGAGCCACCCCAACAAAGTCAGCATTTTTTGTGGTTGATGTACTGGAAGACTGACCATCTTTCAGCTGGTCCTGTAGATCCACATTGCTGTGTGCCATGGCCGAATCTACTGCTCGGCCTACTTGAGAGAGTGTAATGTGTGCACCTTCAGACACACCATCAGCATCCCTGACAGACGGCATATCTTGCTGTTCCTTATATATATTGTATTATACACTAAAATGCGAGACCAGAAGGATAAATGATGCGAAACTCGAGACAAGAAATTAGTGTTTTGCGAAATTTTGCTGTAAATATATTCGAAATGTTCTTTGAAAGTTATCTTACGATCTATTATGTATCCTAAATATTTAAATTTATCCACTGCTTCAATTTCATTTTCTCCTATTAGGATTTTATAATTATTTTTAAACACATTGACTGTGATGACTATTGTTACAAAAATCATAAATTTAGTCTTTTGAGCATTAATTTTTAATAATTTTTTTTTGCACCAACAGTAAATATTCCCCAAATCGGCGTTCACGTCATCCACGACGCCTTTGAGGTAATTGCCGCAAAAGTATATCAACATATCATCCGCAAATAGATGTATTTTACATTTGATAACACTTTTTACAATATCGTTAACATATAATAAAAATAAAAGTGGTCCTAGCGTACTTCCTTGTGGCACTCCATTATTATTTATTATTGCATCTGAACATTCTGCGTTAATTTTGGTTACCTGTTTTCTATTGATTAAATATTGTTCAATCCAACTTAATGCTGATCCTGTTACATTATAATTTTGTAGCTTTCTTAATAGTAATTTCCTATCGATGGTCTCAAACGCACGCTGTAAATCCAAAAATACTGCGCCTACCATGTTACTGTTGTCAAATTGGGTTTTCCAGTCATACAAAATATTTTGGACAGCACTTTCACAGGTATGTCCTTTTCTAAATCCAGACTGATTTTCATATATTATGTTGTTTTCATTTACGTGAGAAATAAGTTGCTGATAAACAATTTTTTCAAGAATTTTTTCAATCGTTGGCAACACATTAATCGGTCTCAAATCGCTAGCTTTTCTTACATTTTGTAGTTTTGGTATTGGAATTATGGTTGATATTTTTAAAGCATTTGGTATAGTTCCAGTTTCTAGATAATAATTAATTAAATTTAACAAAGGATCCTGAATGCTATAATATACATTTTTTAAAAACTCCGCAGGAAACTCATCCGGACTACCCTTGTTTGGCAGGTCAAAAACAGTCTTTTTAAGATCCTCTGACGATATTAAATTAAAATGAGACAATGATGTCCCGGGTGTTGCAACCAAATCTGGACAGTCAGTGTTATTTACGTCTATTTCCGATATTATTTGATTAATACTATCGACGTAAAATTCATTTAGTTTATTACAAATCAGATTTAGTTCTGTTACCATTTCATGATCTATTTCAAGTTCGTCTAGTTTAAATGCTTTCTTATCCGAAATAAGCGGTTTTAAAGTAGCCCACATTTTTTTTTGGATTATTCTTACACCTATCTATTTTGTTGGCGTAGTAGTTCTTTTTTTCTTGCCGTATTATGTTAACTGCCTGGTTTCTTTTTTGTTTGTAAACTATCTTGTTTTCATTTAATTTATTACGTTGGTATGCTTTATAACTATCGTCTCTCTGTCTGTTGAATGTTATGTTATGTTCTAAAATGTGTGTCTAGGTGGGTGTGCGGGCCTCTGGCACACATAATAAATGAATGTTTTGTTACAGGAGACTTCCCTGATAAACTTAAAAAAAAGCATTACTTGTCCCAGTTTTTAAAAAGGGAGACATTCATGAACTTGAGAACTATCGTCCTGTTTCATTGTTGTCCTCTTTGTCGAAAGTCTTTGAGAGGGCAATCTACAGCAGATTGCTTGCCTTTTTAATGCGTAATAGGATTCTCTCCCCTCATCAGTATGGATTTCTGCCATGCAGGTCCACCGAATTTGCAATCTTCGAGGCACTGAGCCACATTTTTCAAGGGGTAGACTTCGGTAGGAAGGTGGCGGGTTTGTATTTTGACCTGTCAAAGGCTTTCGACACAATTGATCATCAACTACTAATGAAAAAGCTGAACATGTATGGGGTTAGGGGTGTCTGCACGAACCTTATTGAATCATATCTGTCAGGAAGACAGCAAACGGTCTGTATCATGGATGGTGGACAGAGGTTCTACTCAGAGACTGTTGATGTGAAGCAGGGTGTGCCCCAAGGGTCTATCCTGGGACCTATATTATTTCTCTTGTATGCAAATGATCTTTCAAAGAAACCTATCCCCGGCTCAGTGTGCCAATATGCTGATGACACCTCTGTTGTGGTCTCAAGCGGGACAATGCAAGGGCTATATGTGGTTTGCTCGCGTGCGGCGAAGCTTATGTCAGTGTGGAGTCAACATAACTTTTTAAGATTAAATGCAGATAAGACAGGACTTCTGACTTTCAGCAAAACTGTGAACATGACAGAGTCACCCTTAGTTACACTAAACAATAAGACAATACCTGTAACAGAATCTATTCAGTTTCTGGGTGTTCATCTTGACCCTACACTGACATGGGACCTACACACCAGCATGCTTCAGTCTAGGCTTAACAGGGCATGTGCCCTTGTACGTCGTCTGAGGGATGTTTTGAGCACTGAAAGCATAAAACTCTTCTATTTTGCATGCGTGCAATCCATTATTAGATATGGAATCATTTTTTGGGGCTCCTCAGCGAGAGCACATGATATTTTCAGGGCACAAAAGAGAATTGTGCGTTGTATTCTAAAGCTTAGACCCAGGACTTCTTGTAAGGGATGTTTTTCCGATTTAAAATTCCTTACTATTCCTTCGCTGTACTATTTGTCTCTTGGTACCTTTGTCAAAAAAAAAAAAATCCGCATTTGTTTCTGAGAAATCACCAACAGTATGGAACTGATATGTCTGTTACCACTAGGGGCAGGTCCGACCTCAGTATCCCTAGACACAATTCTGCAATTTTTGAAAAGGGTCCTTACTTCATGGCAATCAAAGCCTATCGTAAGCTTCCCGCAAATCTAAAAACCATAGAAAACCTAAATAGGTTTAAAAATGAGGTGATAGGCTTCCTACTGGAGAAGTGTCTATACACGTTTAGTTTTGAATTTTGATTGTTAGTGATATGCAAATTTTCTATGTACTGTTTTATTGGATTTACATTGTGTATCTTACTTTAAGGTTTATTTATTTATTTATTTATTAGTGCCAATATACAAAAGAGTATTTACACACGTCAGTAAAAAGAAAAAATACTAAAACTTACAACTAAAACAGTTGACAAACACTTAAAAGAGTTAAAATTTGGGAACAAGTAAAATATATAACTAGCATAACATAACTGGACTAAGTACAAAAATTTAGACAATAAAGTTTAAAAATATGACACATCAAAATTAAAATTTAAATATTCGTCAATGCTATAGAAAGCTCTGCTGATAAGAAACTTTTTTACTGTCCTCTTGAATGCTGCAAGGGGGAGCTCCCTGACAACTTGGGGAAGCTTATAATAAAAAATCAGAGACAAACAGCCGGGACCATCCCTACACCTCTCAAGACGTCTGTAAGTGGACACCAAGTCACGTCTCCTGCGAATGTCATGATTATGCAAGTCGGAATGTCTAACTAGTTGGTTAAGCCTAGTTTGCACAAATAACAGGCACTCTAAAATGAAAATAGACGGTAACGTTAATATCCGAAGAGAGACAAATGCAGAATGGCAATCCTCTCTGTACTGTAAACCCCCTACAACCCTTACTGCCCTTCTCTGTACTCGAAAAACATTCATGGCTCCAGGTGCATGTCCCCAAATTAATATGGCATACGCAATGTGAGAATGGCAAAGAGAGAAATAAGCCTGCAATAGAATTGAACTAGAAACATTATCAGAGAGCCTACGCAAAAGAAAGATGTTAGAGCTTAACTTAGCTGAAATGCAGTCAGTATGAAACCCCCATCGCAGTCTTGCATCCAGGTGCACCCCAAGGAACTCCACACACACACACCTTCACACTCAGTAGGAAGCTGTCTTATAGAAAATATAATTTTCTGGGTTTTTTGGACATTCAAAAAGAGCCGGTTTGCTGTGAACCAATCCACTGCAGTATTAAGTGCCTCACTTGAGGCTGCATCTGCCACATCAACCTCTAGACCAGTGGTGGATATGGTGGTATCATCCGCAAAGAGTGTATATTTGTTAATGCGGTCAATGTCAGGCAAATCATTGATGCAAATTAGAAATAATAGAGGGCCCAGTATTGAGCCCTGTGGCACCCCTACCTTTACCTCTCTCTCTGACGACCTCACACCACCAACATTCACAACCTGGAATCGGCCGGATAGATAACTAGATATAAAATGTACACTGATTTCAGGCTTTGCTTAAATCACAAAATGCAGCCGACAAGTATCCCCTACCCTCAAACACCTCCTGAATTTGCGACACAAGATTCAAAACGGCCAAAGTTGTGCTACCTCCCCTCCTAAAGCCAAACTGTTGGGATTTTAGTAGATTGTGAGCCTCTAAGAAACTAACTATACGAAAGGCCATAAACTTCTCGAAAATCTTTGACAAAACAGGAAGTAATGAAATAGGTCTAAAGTTACTAGGATCAGTTGTAGCACCCTTTTTATGAATTGGTACCACCATGGCTCTCTTAAGGACTGACGGGAAAACACCTGCTCTGATGCAGGAATTGATGAGTTTTGTTAGGGGTATAAGAATAATGTTTTGATGCTCTTTATGAGCTCAGTGGTCAGGCCAAAGAGATCCCTGCTTTTTTTATTCTTTAGATTGGTAATAATGTCTTGTATGTCATTGAAACTAGCCTCGCCAAAAGTGAACTCTTCCGCCTGCCGTATGTTCAGCAAATCAACTGGATCAAGATTAGAACCATTCAATTGACTTTGCAAATCAGGAGCTATGTTGACAAAGAAGTTATTAAAATCATCAGGTGAAACATCATATTTTGGACTATCATTTATAACTCCACGATACTCATTAATGATATTCCACATACATTTAATTGGGTTTGTAGAGTTGCTAATGAGGTTGTCATTGGAAGCAATTTTGGCCTCTTTAAGAACAGAATGATACCTTTATTTATATCCATTTATTTGGATTTTTAGAGCATCAGAAGGAGTTTGGTTATATAAATCCTTCAAAAAATGAAGAACTTCCCTCATTGATTTTACCTCATCAGTAAACCAATTAATAGTGCGGTTCTGATCGTTCCCTTTGTGATAGGTTCTCTCTGGAAAAGAAGCAAGAAATGCCTCCGTCAAGCAGTCTTGAAGGAGAGTAAATTTTTCATCCACAGTCAAGGAGTTACACTTAAGAAATTCCCAATCCAATTGTTCGACAAATGAATAAAAGGCCATTTTACCTTCCATTGAAATTGGTCTACAGACTGTCTTAGAATATGTAGGCTTACCTTTTTTATGAGAAAGTTGGAATTTCACAAGTTGACCAAGATGATCAGATCCAACCACCGAGACCCAGTAGTTCCCTTCCTCCAGATCAGAGAAAACATTGTCAAGGCAACGACTCTGACGAGTTGGCACATTAATCATCTGAAATAGACCAAAAGAGTTAATAAGACTACAGGGAGCCTTACTATTTTCCGATTCACTGCCAAAATAAACATTAAAATCACCCGATATAAGGACATGACCGTCTCCCCGGACAAAGCCGAGAGCTCCCTCAACAGCATCCAAGAACACCTGAAATGAACCAGATGGTGATCGGTAAAGTGATATTATATAAAGTTTAAGTTTCTTTAAATATATACAACATATTTCAATTGAAATTTTTTTTATGGCAGTGGCACCCACACTAAAGGGAGATCCTATGGCGCTCGACGAGCGGTGTGTGTGCGAAGATATTGATTGACACGGTTCTTGAATATTTGTAGGTCGTAATTAGTGGGAAACAGATGTCCTGGAAGTGAGTTCCACAGTGATGCAGTGCGCCAGACAAAGGAGTTCTGGTAAAGCGATGTTCTAGGTGTTTCTAGTTGTACGACGAACTGGTGCGCTCCTGCCGTCTGTCGGGACTGTCTGACAGGAGTTGCCAGGGGCGGGATTATGCGGGCCAAATCCTGGGAACATCTGCCGTGAAAGTATCTGTAAAACAGAGACATCTCGGCCACATGTCTGCGATGTTCCAGACTATCCAGATTCCGGGTCAACTCCGGATCGCCGACGAGACGCACAGCCCTCTTCTGAATGGAATCCAGCAGCTTTAGGGTATGCTTTGGTGCGGCACCCCAGATATGTGAGCAATATTCTAAGCACGGTCTTATTTGCGCTTTGTACAGCAAGAGCAACTGCTGCGGTGTATAGAGTTTTTTGTTGCGAAATAGCGCACCAAGCTTCTGGGAGGCTGATTTTGCGATGTTAGCAACATGGTCATGCCATGACATATTGCTGTTGACCGAGACACCCAGCAGCCCGATTGACGAGGATGAAGGAATGGTCGATCCTGCCATAATGATGTCAGGGCCCGCTGTATTGGCCCTCTTAGTAAACGTTGCTGCTTGGGTCTTCGCAGCATTGAACTGGACCAAATTTCGGTCGCCCCAAGTTTGAACTTTCTCCAGGTCTTGATTAATTGCTGTAATCTGCTCCTGTCTGCGGTGATGAGTCTCAGTCGCTGGTAAGGGTTTTTCTGATATAAAGTGGGAGACAAGGGTACTGTCATCTGCAAAACTGTAAACAGGATTATTCGTTTCGATCAGCAGGTCATTAATATAGATGAGGAACAGAGTTGGTGAAAGTATTGCGCCCTGAGGCACGCCCGCGTTGATGGTGAATGTGTCCGAGATGTGTCCATCGACTGCAACGTGTAGGGATCGGTTCTTAAGGAAACTGGCCAGCCAGCTGCAGAGAGAGGCGGGCAGTCCCAAGGACGGCAGTTTGTTGAGCAGTCCGTCATGCCAAACTGTGTCGAATGCCTTTGAAATATCCAACGCAATCGCTCGAGACTCTCCGTAGTTTTCAATTGCCCTACTCCATATATGAGTGACATAGGCCAATATATCTCCTGTCGATCTCTCTTTGCGAAAGCCGTATTGATTATCGCTGATTATTCTGTTGCTCTCGAGGTACTTGAGTAGTTGCTGGTTGACTACACGTTCCATGACTTTGGAGATTATTGGGAGCAAGGCAATTGGGCGATAGTTTGAGGGAGTGGTTTTCTTGCCTTTTTTTTGGAACAGGTTGCACTCGAGCGACTTTCCAAGAGGATGGGTAAATCCCTTTTCTGTAAGAAAGAGAAAAAAGCCTGGAAAAAACGGGTGTTAGTTCGTTGGCGCAGTTCTTTAGCACGATGGCAGGTATTCCGTCCGGTCCCGATGCCTTTTGCGTATCTAGTTCTTTAAGGATTTTGCGAATATCACGGTGAGAAAACTTGACTTCTGCCATGGTAGTGTTGATGTTCGGTATAGTGGGGAGAGTCCTGCCTTGGGGCACGTCTAAGGTAGAGTGCGATGAAAACATTTTGGCGAGCATGTTTGCTTTTTCCTTGGCTGTAACTGCCGTGATGCCACGTTCGTCCGTCAAAGGTGGGAGAGACGTTTTTGTAAAGTTGTTACTTACTGCCTTTGCTACCGACCAGAAATTCCTGGAACCACTGGGGCATTGCAAAAGTTTATTCCTGATCCTTTGATTGTGTTTGTCCTTAGTTTCGTCGATCACACGCTTGCACTCGTTTCTCGCTTCGATAAAATAATTGCGATTTTCAGCGGTCTGATTTTGCTTCCAGTACTTATAGGCTTGCTGTTTCCTTCCTACAGCTCTTTCGCATCTTGTGTCGATCCAGGGCTTTCCTTTTGATGGTAACTTGATGGAATTTGGGATGTATGCTTCCATTCCTCATTCCTGAGGAGATTACTTGCATGATCTCTTCACAGCAGTCTGACGGGTCGTCAGTGGCAAAGCAGACGTCGAGCCAAAGAAAATCTAGGTAGAACTGCCTTAGATCGTCCCAGTTTGCAGAATTGTAATGCCAGATTTTGAGAGGCAATGTGGATCCTTCTGTATGGGTGGCAATTCACAAACCGTTGTAATAAGTTTGTGGTCGGAGGTACCTAATGGCGGACCAACTGTAACCTTGTACTGGTCAGGATTGGTGGTCAGAAAAAGATCCAGGAGGGCGGCGAATTCGCCCCTCTCTGAGATTCGAGTTGGTTCGTCTACAAGTTGAGTAAGCCTGATGGCAATGCTTCAGCTTCTCTACCTTCGTTGTCGGTCTTGTTGTGATGTTTGAGCCAGTTAGTGTTGTGGGCATTGAAGTCTCCCAGAGCGATTATTTCTGAACTGGGGTGATCGACCTGTATTGAGTCAAAAGTGGTAGCTATTGTTGAGAAAAAGCTTTGGTAGGCTCTATCGCTCGGAGGGCGATAGAGACAACATATAAACTTGGTTAATCCCTTGGCGGTGAACTTGAGCCACATGACGTCAAGGTTGTTCGGTTCGAGTGTTTCCTCGCGGTGACATGAAAGGTCGCTTCGGACAAAAAGGCATATTCCGAACATATATCTAAATCGGGTATGTAAGTCGTAACCAGGATAGAGGTAGTTTACTGTTGTTGTTGTAGAACATACTTGTGTTTCTGTAAGGGCTAATATGTGTGGTCTATTTGCTTGTAGATGTTGGTGTACCGAATATATGTTTGTATTTAGGCCTCTTATGTTGCAGAAATCTATTCTAAATTGGCTCGGTATCTTTGCTGTCTGTGAAATGCGGAATGAAGGGCTCCCAGGGCCACCCAGCGCCCGGAGATCCGAATGGCCGGGGAGTTTACTTCCGGAATATTTTGATCCTGGAAGCACCATCATGTTCATATATTCCTACTGTGGAACCCGGGATCAGCAGCGCGGAAGCGGAACGTGATTTGGGAATACCACTTAGCGCTTCCCAATTCTGGTGGGGTGGTCTTTCACCGGACGATGCGAGTAGGCTTATGCATCTACTACCTAGGGCCGCTTCCACTCGAACCATCGGCCTCAGACTCAATCCTTTGGCGGTCCCTAGTCTGACAGGGGTAAAAATGAGGTTTGTTGGATCACTCCCCAGTGATCAGCTCCAGACTTTGTACTTTGGTGTTCTCCAGCCTGGAGGAGGACGATGGGATTTGATGGGCCACATCCCGTGGCAACTCGGAATGGTGGGGGCGTCACTCCCCGTAATCAAACTGCTCTCACCAGTTTGACGTTCCTGCCAGCCAATACAATGCAGCCCCTCTTCTCACAAACTGTCATTGATCGGCTCCAGACTTTGTACTTTGGTGTTCTCCAGCCTGGGGGAGGACGATGGGATTTGATGCGCCATATCCCATGGTATTGGACATAACATTGATTTCATTTACGACTGTAAAATCATAATTTTTATTAAGCAAAATTGCAGCGCTTCCTCCTCGATGATCTTTTCGGCAGATAGAGGTGGCCAATTTATGTTTG
Organism: Pissodes strobi; assembly: GCA_016904865.1. Taxonomy (NCBI): domain Eukaryota; kingdom Metazoa; phylum Arthropoda; class Insecta; order Coleoptera; family Curculionidae; genus Pissodes; species Pissodes strobi. The sequence goes on from MU184007.1 coordinate 37,222, forward strand.
GCTAGCTGAAGCCGCTGCACTTCAGATTCACATAGCCAATGTTCACTGAGGCAAATAATGTCAGTATTCAAATCCTCAATGAAAGCTTCTAGTTCATTCATTTTCTGCCGGACTGATTGAATATTAATATGAAACAAGCGGATTATGTTGGCTTGTTTATTTGTCTCCTTGTGGAACCCTGGTTCCGCTGTAAATTCTGAAAATGGTTGATCAAGGTGCCTTCCGCCCACAGCTCAGATGCCATTACTTCATGATGCTTATCTTCCGGTACGCCCAGTCTGAAGGAACTTTTTACTTTTGCATTTGTAGTAGACATTTTGTTACAAATACAATTTTCACCCAAACTATGACTGTTGAGAAACTCAATGATATCAAGTTCTCTAGTACTTGGTTCAAAACCTGATACATATAACCAGACTCTTTTTATCTTGCAAACTTGGGCCATTTTCAATGTTGACTCATTAGTATTAGTACCTATTTTTGGCGTAGGACGGGGTGGAAAAGAATGAGAATTTTTACCTTTTTTCTTGTTCTTGACCAAGATCCAAGGCTCTCCTACTTCCTGGATAGTTTCCGGTTCAACAGATATTGGTCCTTTGTTATTATTGGCCTCTTCCGTTGGTTTATTGACATTAGATTTGTCCTTCACCGGTACCACAGTTTTCCGCTCGGTAGACTTTTTAGAGGACTCTGGGGAAGATTTTGACGCCGATTCGATGTCGAATTTTGTTGTTGTATTTTTGTTATTGGTAACCTTAACCTTTTTCGAGTTTTCTGGGTATCTAGGGTCACCGCTATCGGACATTTGCCGTCCTTGATTACTTACGGACGGACTGGTTATTTGGCAACATTGGTTGGGGTTGGGCGAACCAGCCGATCCATCAAAAACAAAAACGTCATCGTCAATCGATCCGCTGTCAACGTCAACGTCAATAAGTTCCTGGTCCTGGCTTTTGTTATTGTTTTTTTTGGGTGAATTTCTTCCACTGATTAAGATTCTTTTGTCATCGAATTTTCTTCCATAAGGCGAAGCTTGTCCTTCAGCAAGGAATTACTATCATTCAAGAGATAATTCTTGCTTTTAAGTTCCTCCACTAAGTCGTTTAAGAGCCCATTCTCCATATTTAAGGCTTCAGTTGTTGAGGTTATGGAGTCTTCATGGAGTGTGCAAACAACTCGCGTTTTATCGATCACCTTTATTTTGCCGATCCAATCTCTTAGGGCACAGGACTTATGAAAAACTTTTCCACACAGTATGCAAATTACAACACTAGTAGACTTTTTACAGCACGTTAAATAACATTTATCGTCGGATGTACTTTTACGCGGACTTTTAGTCGGCGCCATTTTCTTCGGTACTTATTATTACTAGATAGCGCAACCGAAAACTCCGGTAGGGTAATTAATTCCGGGGGAGATTCGAGGTAGGGTGTTTTTATCATTCTTTCTCTTTATTTATTTATTTTTTATTTATTTATTTCAACGGAAAATCCATTTTACAATAACAATACAGTAAATACAATTATAAAAGCAATCTTAAAATTAGTGAAAACAATAGCAGACAAAATATAGAAAATCATTATAGTGACCAAATCAGTATAGTAACAAATGCAAAAATAGATACAGAACAGAAATTGATACAAAACACAACCTAATTGATAGGAAGTAGCCGATCCAACCGCTTTCTAAATGTTTATGGGTCCAACTCAACGGTGTTGAGACAGCGAACCATGCGAGTTATTGGGCTATCAAAGCCATAGTTAATGTTGTGGAACGGAACCCTGAACATAGTACTATTCCTAGTTCTATGAACAGTATTGAAATTAAATTTAAAGGTGTACCACAACCACAGATTTTCTTCAGTACCACATCACGACAAAACTTCCGAATTGCAATCTTCGATTATTTCCTGTGGATTCAAAACAGAGCGGTTTCATCCCCTTAAATTTTTACAGGGGTTGATCCTGTTGTTTTTAACTTAATTCAGAATTAGCCCCCTAGAAAATTCTCGCGGTGATGTTTTCAAGGATTTCCTGTAAATTAAAAGGGAAATGTTGCGACTTTTTCATAATTTTATTCAGATCCAGTGCACTCAAAACCCTCGAACCGCATTTTTAAATTATTTCCTGTATAGATTAAAAATTAAGTGTTTTCATCTCCTCAACTCGTCAAATGTTGATCCCAGATTTTTTCATTTTTTATTACGTAGCGCACCCGAAAACCACCGATCTGCAATCTACTCGATTATTTATGTACAGGTTTAAAAGGGGGTGTTTTCATCCCTACAAGTCTCAGAGCTTGATCTCAATTATTTTCATTATTTTATTCATATTCAGGGCGCAGTTATTTCCTATAGAGATTCAAAAAAGGGGTGTTTTCATCCCCGCGACTTTTAACAAATTTATGTTATTATTTCACTCAGATTCAACGGATTCGAGAACCCTCAGAAAGCATTGTATCCTGTAAAGATTCATGAGAGAGTGCTTTCATCCCCCTTATAGCTCTTCAGGGATCGATCACTATATTTTTTCATTATTTAATTCAGGGGTAGCGCACTGAAAAACCTCCGGAGTGCAATTTTCAACCATTTTCTGTAGGGATTTGAAAAATGGCTGTTTCCATCTACTCAACTTTTTAGGGGTATATCCTATTTTTTCACTATTTTATTCAGATATAGCGCACCCAAACCCTCCTCCTTCTGAGCATATTTTCCAATTATTTCCTGTAGAGGTGTTTTCATCCCCTCACCTCTTCAAGGGTTGATTCTAGATTTTTTCATTATTTTGTTCCAATTCAGGGCAACCGAAAACTCTCGAAGTGCAATTTTCAACAACCTAACAAAATCTGCAATTCAGAAAAACCTGTTACACCTTATTCTAGAGAACTCCACGATCCACTAAAGGTTTGAAGATTTATTCTTATTCTGGACTAAAATTTACGTATAAACAAAATAACGCGGATTTTCCCGCCAAAACCGAACAACTGTCAAATTGTAAAGTGAGGTTAGATTTCACAGTCCAAAACCCACACTGTTGCCAAACGGCAAAATATTTAAACAAATAAAAGAAGTTGTTCTTAGTTGCTGAACTGAGTAGGCCCTAAGAATATATTTCATAGAAAAACGGAGAGGATGACCAATGGAGAGGAAAGTGATGACGCAGACATCGAGTGGATGATAGCAGAATACAAAAAACTAAAAAGGACCCATAAAGAACTATCAAAAGAAGAAATAAAGCAGATAATAGGAACTAGGAACTGTGTCACCAGAACAAGCTACCAAAAAAAACAAAAACAAATCCCATCCAAGTAGAGCCCAACACAAGCAACAGTACAAACCAACAAACACTACATACAACTCAAACCAAAAACTACAACGCAACAGCCAACATTTACAAAACATCTTTTCTATATGAATACACCTCAAGAAACTACCCGCATTCAACTGGCAGACACCTGGGAGAAAGGACTACCACAAAATAAATAAATAAGCTTGTATTTCCAACAGGTAAAACCCACTTACAGGAAATTCACTAGAAAGTAAAGACTAAAAGTAAATTACAAAGCAATAACTACCCTAATTTAATATAAACTGCAGAGCAGCATGAGCCTAAGCATAAGGAGTGGACTCTCATACATTATTAAGCGTCAACATAGAGTTTATGATCTGATTGACTGAATCAGCATTCAGGTCATTTTCACGTGAGATAGCGTTAAATGCATTACACATAAAGTAAATAGGACTCTGCCTAGGAACTCGAAACTGGAGGCATTCCAACAGAAACGGACAGTCAACGTGATTATGAACCAAGTTATGCAAAAATTTAATAGACTGAATCTGTCTTCTAGCGACTAAGGATATTTCACCAAACCTTTGTAAGAGTAATCTATTCTCATAACCCCAAATAGGATAGACTCCATCGCATCTAAAAGCCAAATACTTCAAAAATCGTCTTTGTATTGATTCGATTGCGGCAATGTGGCAATCATACATAGGGTTCCAAATGATTGCACCATAGTCTAATTTAGATCGGACAAAAGTGTGATATAGCAGTTTTATAGTAGATATGTCTCTGTTTCGTATTACGAAACCAAGAGTCTTAGAGGATGACGAGACCAGTTGGTTAATATGGGGTATGAAAGTAAGCCTCAGATCAAACAAGATGCCCAGGTCTTTAATGTTTTCAGGTCTGCTCAGCGCAGCACCATCCAATGTATAAGCATATATAACAGGATTATTTTTACGAGAAAAAGTGATAATGTTGCACTTAGAGATATTAAGGGTTAACCTGTTAACCATGCACCAATTGTGGACTAGGACTAAGTTTTCCTGCAAATATTCACAGTCCGAAGGTTTGTCTATTCTACTGAACAACTTCAGATCGTCAGCATACACAAGCTTATCGCACTTAATAACATTAATTAAATCATTAATAAAACACAAAAATAACAGGGGTCCTAAGTTAGATCCCTGTGGTACACCAGAACTAACGACAAATGACGGCGATCTGAAGTGCTCATATTCAACATACTGGGAGCGTCCAATCAAATAAGATTCAAACAATGCTAGCAGTCTCTGTGGTACACCAAGGTTCCCAAGTTTAAAAAGCAAAATATAGTGATCAATTTGGTCAAATGCCTTCTGAAAATCCGTATATATAACGTCAAGCTGACCCTGAGCGTCTAGTGTTTTGCAGGCAATGTGTGATAGTGTAGCCAAATCTGTCATGCATGAGCGAGAATTAAGAAAGCCATGTTGATCATGTGAAAGGAGACCTCTAATTTTAAGGTATATGCTGTTGTGGATGACTATCTCCAGAATTTTTGAAAAATTACAAAGAATTAAAATAGGTCTATAGTTTCTTACCCAAGTACAGTCGCCCTTTTTTAATACCGGAATTATTTTTGCTGTCTTCCAAATATCTGGAAACTGACCTTTATTAATTACAAGATTAAAGATGTGGGTTAATGGGGTAACCAGGACACAGGCACAGTCTTTTATAAGGAAGCTAGGAATGTTGTCAACGCCTGAGGTTAATTTATTTTTGAGTTTTTTGCTGGCTTTCGGTATGTCAGCAGTTGTTATATGCGGTATATCAATGTTGCTGCAACTGAGCACAGCAGCTCTCAGAACATTGATTTGTGTCGAATCGATATACACACTGAGAAAATATTCAGCAAAAGCATTGACAATGGCCTGAGGTCCGCCGTATTCACCGCAGTCATCCTTCAAGATGCCAGGGATTCTTGTTTGGGATTTTTTACCGTTAACAAATGACCAAAATGCAGATGGATCAGAGCGAATGTTAAGTTCAGCATTGCCAATATACTCCTGATAGTCAGTATTGGCTTGGGCTTTAATTTGACGCCTAATAGCATTAAATTTAGTTAGATAGAAGTTGGTTTTATACAACTTGCAATCTCGATATGCGTTTTCTTTTTTAAAAATGAGCTTTACCGTTTCACTCCAGAACCAAGATGGAAAACGTCGACGCTGTTTGATCTTTACAGGGACACATACTTCGAAAATATTATCTAAAATTTGGTATAGAGCTTTGGAGGAGTCGTTTACATTTGAAAAGCCAAGAACCGGTGACCAGTCAGCGTCCAAAAGCAAGTTGTACATGAGAGGAAAGTTTGCTTTTCTAAAATTGTACTCCTTGGGAGCATTTCTATTAAGGCTAAAGCTCTTGACGTGAGGGTCAACTATTGTAGCCTCAAAATTTAATAACAGGGATGGATGGTAGGGGTCTTCATTAACGAAAGGTGTCTCCGTAATGACCAATGTCACAGTCAATATTTGAGAAAACAAGATCTAACAGGCGATTATTACAGTTATTTATATTGTTAACCTGAGATAAACTGAGTGCATCAGAAAAACTTGAAATTAGTGCATACTTAGAGTCGGGAAAGTTTTTATGTACATATTGCGGTATATTAAAGTCCCCTAGAATAAGCAATTTGTTCTCGTGCAATATATTCAAAGTTAGGAGATGATCCAAAAAGTATTCGAATTCGTTATTGTTAATATATGGTGGGATGTAGACTAGAATAATAAGTAATATGGAAAATTTCACCTTCAGCCTGCAGCCCACAACACTAATAGCAGGAACTGTATTATTTAAGAAATTTAGGTCGAGTTGCTCAGGTTTCAGTTCACACTTCACACCCAACAGTACGCCTCCCCCTCTGGACACTCCCGCCAATTCAAACTCCCGATCTGACCGAAACACTGCGTACTCCGACGTGAAAAGTTCGGAGTTAAACACATCCGATCTCAGCCATGACTCCGTAATAGCGACTATGTCCATACTGCTGGTGGAAACAGCGTTAAAGAATGAATGCGTTTTTGTATTTAAACCCCGCTTTGGTAGTAGCACTGAATAAGTTTGGGTTCCTCCGTTGAAGAACTTAGTTTTTTGAAGTTATTGTGGGGTGGCCCTTAGTGTATCTTAAGATAAGATCTCTCTCACCGTTGGCCTTCCGATCCCGCAGCTGTTCCTTCACGTTGTTCAGCTGGCTCAGCTGCGATGGAGTTAAATCCGCCTCGACGTATGTTCGACGGGAGTCTCTAGCCTTGCCTCTATTTCTGAGGACCCTGGAAACATCTTGCGGACCGCTAAGCACCACTTTCAATGGTTTAAACCCATTTTTATTAGGTTTCCCGAGCTTTATTACATGGCTCGCAGCAATATCTTGGCGACATATTTCAGTAAGAAATGTAGACACTTGGGAGATTTCTGCCTCGCCGTCCGTCACATTAAAGTTGAACAACATAACCTGATTTGCACGCCTTTGCCTCTCCATTACTTCAGACAAAATTTCCTGGCCCGTTGAGTTCGGAAGTGTTGATGGAACCGACTCTGGCCGATCAGCAGGAGTGGGACCATTAGATGCCCCCTTCTTTAAACTAGCCATCATAGTCTCCATGCGCTCCTCTAGATTTTCCAACCTTTTCTGTAGCACTGGGATCAATCGTAGACCCTCCTGGCATGCATCGCAAAAATACTTTAAGCTCCTTTTATTCTTCAGTTCGATGACACGGACTTCAGAGGGAGTTAGATCCGCACAACTGTAGTGAAACTTAAGTCTGCATTCATCGCAGGGTACGTGCTTTTCGTTGTCGACAAATAAAACGTCGCATTTAAAGCACGAAGCCATTATAGGTCGATGTGGCACCTGGGATTTATTGACTGTACCCCGTATACTGCTCAGCAGCTTATCGCCAAAAAATGGCATAATACTAAAAACAACTAAGGGGGTTTTATTAAAATCTAATACAAACAAAAATACCATAATTGAAAAATTAGAAAAATTAAAACAAACTGAGTTCTTAACAAACTTCACCGAGACTAAACCTAAGCAACAAGAACCCCACACCAGTCCAAAGCAAATAAATTCCTTTTCTGCTGTGTTATCTAACTTAGAAGAATGCATCAAAGATGATCAAATTAGCGAACATCTCGACAAAATAGGTATAACCCACCGCTTTTGCAAGAGGATAATAGCTAGAGCTACCAATAAACCCACTTCCATGTTACGAATTATCACAGGTGACATCGAAGAATATGAGTCACTATTGAACAATGGCTTCTTTTTAAAAAATCAACACTACAAAGCATTTCCTAGCTTGCCACCACAACCTGCACCAATACCCTGTACTAAATGTTGTCAATTTATACACAAAACTGAAGACTGTTCCAACCCTATAATTTGTCGCAAATGCGGAGATAACCATCCAACAGCTAAATGCAGGACAAACCTGCCGATTAAATGTACTGCTTGTGGAGGCGAAGACCATCAAGCATGGCAATTTAAATGCCCACGACGCCCCACAAAACCTATAGAAGGAATCCCCAATATTAAGATGAAATCACTTAACAAAAAATCCTAGGAAATACCAGAAAGCATAAGGTCAAGTTCACGTATACATGGAGCTATCACAATACACGACCATATTATCAACACATACATTAAATAAATCAATAAACCTAAAAACCGCAATAGAGAAGAACTGATAAGCAAATTACGGAAAAGGTTCGCAGAGGAATATAGCATCGATACATGTTTGGTATTCCCAGGTAGCAACAATGTTTATATTTTTATGTTCGACCTAAATGAACCAAACACAATTTCACCGACAGAGCCCAAACAAGGCAACATAATAGTAGCAAACATTAATGGAGCTTAAGATTTTGTATGCAAACATCAACAGTTACCAACCCAAAAAGTATATAATATCACACTATATGGAACAACACAATATAAACTGCAGTCTCTTTGTTGAAGCCAAAACCAGCCCTAACAGCAATACAAACTACAAAAACTGGAAGGTTATACAAAGAAATGGAACAATATTAATCAATACCAGAGGGGGCAACCTAATCCAGACTCATCCAGACTTACAAATGCTCAGAGAAAATCCCCCAGCTATCAACCAAATTCTAACCCACTTCTTAATTCCATTTCTTGATGAGCGACTCCATATTATACTTGTATACATCCATCCATCAGCTACATAAATTGACGAAACCAGCTTTGCTAAATCCAACTTGTACAAGTACTGCATAATTATTGGTGACTTCAATATTGGACGACATAGGCGAAAAAATACCCAAATCAATACCTTCCTACAAAATTCAGACTTTAAAAAGGCCCACACCCCACCAACATTCATCATGCCACATAATCCAGATAGCACACCTGACCTAATGCTTCACACTGCAAATCTGACAAACAATATCACAAAAATAAAAACAACTGCAGATTCGGGATCAGACCACCTTGCCCTACAAATCACTATGGACCTAACCAGAAATCAAAATCAAAACCTAATAGCTCACACAGATAAACTAAACCTAAAAAATGCAATCTTGTTAAAGTTGCAGAATCTATGAAAAACTTCATTAATAATAACACTGACATTAACAGGTCTATAATGGAAAGGTTTAACATCAAGTTATCTGAAGCGATAAACAAATTCTCACCAAAAACTACTCCAAGACCCTTTCGCCATGTTTTGCCACCATTCATTCTAAAACTAATCAGGAATAAAAGGAAAATGTTGAGAGATTATCAGAGGCAGCCCAATCTAGAACTCAAAAGAAACCTTAATGCTTACAATAAAAATATCCAAAAACTCATCACTCAATATAGAGAGCATATGTGGATCCAGACCTGCAATCAAATAAATGAGCAACAGGGAAAATCATATTGGCAGCAAATCAAAAAGCTTACCAAATACAAACCTCAACTTCGCATATCAGATCTAAAAGATGGAGATACAACTATAGATGATGACTATGGAAAAGCCCAACTGTTTGCAAATCATTTTAGGCAAGCATTTAACCAAGACGTGGATGGAACGTTCGATGAACACCAATATGATGCAGTTAACAGATGGTATGATATTTTTATAAAGGAAGAAGATGACAACTCTGACATAAGAGCTATCACTCAGGACTTGTACTGTCAAGTCCTTAAAAAAGGCAAAAACACAAGCCCCGGCAAGGACAACATCTCCAAAGCAATACTAAGAATACCAAAGGTCATACATCTGTTCATCATAAAACTGTATGAGTTTTGTTTGAACAATAACTACTTTCCCGATGTGTGGAAACAAGGCAACATCATAACAATAGCCAAAACCAACATGCACCATAGCAAACCATCAAGCTATAGACCAATCACTCTACTGCCAGTACTAGCCAAAAATCTGGAGAGCATTGTGAAATGGCTCTTAGAGAAAAAGTTGAAAAACTTTATACCAAAATACCAATTTGGCTTTCAAGACATGGCTTCCACCTTACACCCTGTATCAGTGCTCACCTCTAATGTCCAAACAGCAAAACTAAAGGAATTGTATAGCACAGCTTTAATGCTAGACATTAATAAAGCTTTTGATAGTGTATGGCATATAGGACTACTGTACAAACTGCATAGACTCAACTGCCCTAAATATCTAATATGTATGGTCAAGAAGTTCATTACCAGGCGGACTGTCAAAGTCCAAGTGAATAACATATCCTCTGATCAATTCAGCCCTGAGCAAGGTGTTCCACAAGGATATCCTTATCCCCATTTTTATATAATCTGTATGGTCATGATATATTCAACTACAGGGAAAGGGACAACAACCCACTCCGTAGTTACATCCTACAGCAAATCCTTACAGTCCAGTATAGATGCACTAAAGTGTCAATTTATTATTTTCAACCATCGACTTCACAATCTGAGTCCTACAATACAGATGATCAGTAACCAGACCGTAAAACCCAAGGATTTTGTGAGATACCTCGGAATCATTATTGACTACAAACTGAACTTCAATATGCACTCCACGACCATGAAACAAAGATGCATACAAAGAGCCAAGCATTTTAGATCTCTCAGACAAGCAAACCAGGGAATATCCATAAAAACTGCAAGCTTCATTTATAAGAGCATATGTAGAACAATATTAGAATATATGCATCCAATATTCATGTGCGGCCGAAATCCAGCTCTCAAAAACCTCAATTCAGCTGAAACAATTTTCCTACGAACTATTACCAAAATCCGACATCCAGCAAATCCCCTACACAATCCATCAAATGCCTTTCTATATGAATCCACTGGAATCACTCCTATACAAGAAAGAATAAAAACCCTTACCATCAATTTTGCAAATAAATCACAAACATTTGCTCTTATTAGAGACCTAATAATAGAAAGAGAAGAAAACCAAGGCAGACGTGTAAGACAGTATCCCAGGGAAACCCTTTGGGAAATTCTATCCAACATGAAGAATGTCTAGCTTAAGTGAAAACTGATTTATCTACCTATTTCTTTATCTTCTGATTTTTTTTATATACCGAACTAATATTTAATCTTTTATCCTAAATAATGAGATCTAATTTAAAATCATTGTTAAAATTCACTGGCTGAAGGACCCTGGTCGATTGCCTTTTGATGCATGTATATAATTGTATTGTATATATTATATCATTAATAAAGAACGTTTACTACTACTCTGCACGGGGTTCCACTCCTTTTTTGCATTGTCAGGGGTTTGTACAATATCTCAGCCTTTTTTTTATAATAGGAACTGGGTAAAATTCGACATGCAATGTATGATCAAAAATATATTAACAGAAGTTATATTACTTTTTAAGTACCTAATAAGTTATATTACTTTTTAAACTCAAATTTACCTACAATTCAGTGGATATGACAACAACGTATCGAATTGAGGCTGTTCGTAGCGTCATCTATATTGTTTTCAGTGAACGAGATGCCGGCGAAAGAAGCGGATGAGGCTCGCGGCGGCCAACAGCCTCATTGATATACGTATAAAAGAAATATGGCCTCATTATTCGGCTCGTTTTAAACACATTCCAGGCGCCGCGCCGCCGGCGCCGTCTGTTGCGTAGCTAATTTGTTTGTGCTAATGTGCATTTTAATTGCTTCATCGTTTGGCTGACTACTGGTGCAAGGCTGGCTGAAATTAGATAAATAACGGCTGAAACTGGAAATTTTGACTTTTTTCTTAAAAAAATAAATTTTAATTATTTCAATTAATTCTATGTTATCATAGACTTTAAATTCTGAGAACATGATATATTCATTAGCCATACATAAATACAATTTCAATAATAATGAAAACAATATTTTTTACATTCTTTCAAAGTTCAAATTGTCATTAAGTGGCTGACTACTAGCGCATCTACCCTATTGAACTTTCAATTGTTGCAGGATACTAAAATAACACAGTGTTAAAAATGAATGAGGCATTTGTTGAAATAAATGGAGTCCGCACCAAAATTATAACTTGGGGTCGATGGATTGAGGAATCTCAAGGAAATACTAGCGAAATTATCATACTGATACCAGGTAAGCTTTTGTCATTTCCTGAAATTATTGTTTATTTGAAACAAGTTATTTTATTCAATAATCTTAATATAAAAGTAGGTAGACAAATAGAATCCTACAATAAACCAAAATGTAATTCTAACTAGAACGCTTCTGTATATTTGTTGTGTTTCATAATAGCTATGTACTTATTTAGAGTACAAGTGTGAGTGAAGAATATTGCGAAACGATTGTAGTAACTTCGGGTACAAAATAAAATCACTTTAACACTCATTCATAAAAAAGGGTAACTTTTCCCTTGTTGCATAAATAATTATTTTGTGAAACTGTAATTTTTACCAAAAAAAAAAGAAAAAAACAAGAGTAGACGCGTTATTTCTGGAGTTGAACCTAAGACCAAGACCTCAATCAAAACGGCCTCAATTGGCCTCTGAGCCAATCACTGTCCCTAATAAACTTTGTAATCGTACATATTAAGTTAACTACTACACAGAAAGGGTGACTAAGTGATGGTATTTTGTGATAATTTCCTTGCTATTTTCCAATAAAAAATATGGAAACGCTACGCGTCGTTCGGCCAGTAGTCGAGTGTGAGAAAAACACTTTGCGCAAGAGTTAGGAACAATAGTTATTTGTTTTACTAGGCAGCAAAGTAGTAGATTGACTGCCGCGGCTGATAGTTCATAGCCGAGCGTAGCGAGGCTAGGAATTCAGCTAAGGCAGTCAATCTACTTTGCTGCCGAGTTGAACATATAATTTTTTCTCCGATTGTTTATAATGATATATGTATATTGTATATTTGCAAATTATTACAATTCCCACAATCTTTTTATTTTTCCTGTAGTGATAAATTAAGACAAAATTTGATAGAAATCGCAATTGTTGGAACGGTTGGTTGCTATGGAAATGTATATGTCCATAATAATTATAGTTTGACAACTTATGTCAGACGTTTTATTCCCATGGAGACTAATCACTTTGCTGCTTAGGCAGCAAAGTACTTACTTTGCTGCCTGGACAGAAAAAGTAATACTTTGCTGATTGATATGGGTCTGCAAAATTAATATTTGCTGTCAATCGGAGAAAAAATTTTTTCTACGAGCGTTTAAAAAACTACCAAATATATTAAGTAAGTTTATTAAAAAGTTAACTTTTAACAATTTTATTATCAAATACAAAACTAATAATTAAGTATATCTATTGCTTATTATTTAGAATCTTTATATTGAATGTACAACTGGTTTCATTGTGCCAATTAATGGCTGATGATAACAGATTTCTTGTGGTGGTGGAAGCCGCTGGTAATTCTACCCTTTCATTCTCTATCGTAGCGGTCATCGGTAAATGTTTGCTTGTTGAAGCGACAGCTGTTCTTTGACAGGATAATACTTGGTTCGACATGTTTTTTTTTAATTCCGTGGATTCTTCTAAATATCCCTCTGCAACCGACGTTGATTTCCATCCCTCCAATCTTTTATTATTAGTGACTCCTTCCTCAGTATTGGCCAACATCGTCGCCGTGGACCTTCGGAAACTATGACTGGCTATTTTAGAAGGAAATTTACAAACTCCTTTTTTGTAATTTACGAAGAATCTTTTCTGAGGGGTCCCAGGTTTTCGTAGACTTGCATATTTTCTATAGAGAACTACATATTTGTCATCGTTTACGTCTTTTGATATTACAAAGTCTCTGCTGGTATGATTTTTGGAATCTGGTATCCTCACCAATAACAAATCCCCCTTGTCCACAATATCACAGCTTACCAAACAATCAGCTAGCCGACTCCCCTGTCAAAGTGGAAATAAAAATCTGACGGGGCCGATGCCATTTAGGGTTAAAACACAGGTCCGGGATAAGGAGTATTCAATTTTAAATAGACAGGATTGGAGTTTTAATATTCTCCAAAAAAAATAGATATCAACTTTTTGTTTTAAATATAGGTACCTATACTTAGTTTTTTTTTATAAGATATTGTCTTAAGCGGGAAGAAAGGAAATATAAACCACTGAAATCATAGAAATATTGATTTATTGTACAAAAATAACTATTTAAGGTATAACATAGGTTTGTTATCAAATATGTATCTATATAAAAGCAAAAATGTATAATTATTATATATAATAAGCTTATTTTTAGTAATACCTACTTTAAAGTATAATATAACCTAACTCGTATGTTTAATTGAATAACAAAATTCTTGGGGAACCCGGGACAAGCGTGGCTAAATTAAACTATTTGAAAAATACTTAATAACTTTTGACAAATATTTGACAGGACAACGAATTGTTCGAAATTTTTTTGAAAAATAGATTCAATTTTTGCTATAAAGGCAACAAAGTCATCATGGGGATTCTTCAGATCAGATTTCCGTATATCTTTGGAAGCATTTTCATATGCACGAAAAAATATATAAAGGGAGGTGTCATTCAAATCTTGATGTGCTTTTGAATATGCCATGCAAGTTTGACATGCGTGGATTTCCTCGCATCTATTTAAAAGATAACCACACACGTACCATAGCCTAAAGAAAACTATAGCTGCGACACTTAAGCGCGGCAC
>MU184007.1:61628-127833 GCA_016904865.1 Pissodes strobi
CTACTAACACTGATATATTACCATATTTGATTCGATTTGATTTTTATATTAGTCATTTTCTACTTATTTTTCAAATAGTTCGAAATATCAAGTAGCCTGGAAGTTCAGTTGTCTAACTGACAGATATTGTGACAAGAAGCGTTTTTTTGCGAGCTAACTACAATTAACTACGGCATACTACAGGATACTACTTTGTTTTCACGAGGATTAATTTAATTGTGGTAAGTGAGGGGAAGTTTCGTGACGTCACTATTACATCATCATTTTTCAACTACGGCTTACTACAACTTACATACGTGACGAGGTGTGGTACTCGAGGTTTGATGGAGTCATGGCGGATTAATTTTGAAACGTTAAACATGTGAAATGTTTGTTTTTCCATTCTGAACAAGTTTGTAAATTATACGTTCATGAAATTCTTCTATAGAAGCCTCATACGCATAGGAATTCCTACACAAATGTGCCCTAAATGGGATTTGGGCAGCATAAAGTATCCTGAACATATTCATCGAAAAAATACCATTAGTTTGCTTATGTCCAGAGGCCACCATTCAGTCATTAAAAATATGAGTAAACGTCCTGCACTGATCAAACTGATCATTTTCAAATAAATATGCAAAATATCTATATTCTTTTCTAGCAATGCAAGATCTAACTACGGTATTTTGGGGAAGATAGAAGCAGACAGTACAATTTGTGGTGGGGTGCCCGCTTGGCACTTACTTCAGTATTATTTGTAGTTAACCGTAGTTACTCGCCAAAAAACCCTAATTAATCTCCTGACAGCTCCATACATACAAAGTACCTTCTCTCCATCTAAATTTGGACAAAATCGTATTATTAATAAGAATATTATGGGGAGTCATGAAAAGTGAGTCATACTGTATATAATTTTTTTACTAATAGCACTGATACATTCCTTATCATTATTTGAATTGATTAGATTTTGAAATTAATCATTTCCTACTCGTTTTTCAAATAATCCGAAATGACAACTAGTTGTCAAACTATCAAGTTTGACATTTTGATATTTTCCGTTTCCGTTTCATTATTGACCTAGGTTTTTTTTAATATTATTATTTACCTAGGGTGAGAAATGTTACTTCTCATTTGAGGAATGGAGTAAATAATGGTGATTTATCATGTTAGTAGTAAAAAAAAATCTTTATTATTTATATCCTTACGTTTTTTAATACTCAAAATAGTCATATCAGCTTCGCGTCCTCTAACGATGCCGCCCAGCATAAATATATCAATGCACAATCATGGATAGTCATGGATGACGGAAAACAAAAATATAAATGCGACATTTAGAATTTTCTTAACATCTGTTAAATATTGGCGTGTCTCTGAGCTAATTTGCAACTTTTATTTTGCCATTTATCGTGCTTAAAAAGCTTATTATGGCATAAAATAATAAATTTGAAAATTACGAAAAGCACGATATGTATGTTTGTTTTATCTAATGTAATGAAGATGCTAATGAAGCCTCAGAGCTGTATTTTAACAGGTAAATTTTGACAATCATTGAATAGAAATAATTAATATTAAAAGCTAGTAATTAGATATTACCACAGCTTATACACTACCAGATACTCATCTCTACCGAAATTGGAAAGTTGTAGTGTCGGGCACTGCGCCTACGTGGCAGTGCCCTGAGCGGTTCAGTTCCACGATCTCGTGATTTTTCAGGCAATGTAATGACACGAAGCGAACTGAATTTAAAATGAATATTTGCTTCAAACTCAATCGCCCTAGAAAGATCGGAAATTTCGGTTTTTTATACAATTTTGCCATTTAACGTATGTCCCGAAAGTTTTGGCACAAAATATTTAACCAAATATTTTTGTAATACGTAAGTTTATTTAAACTTTTATTATTTGCTATAATTAACGGCTTAGTAACTAACAAAATTATTAACTTAAATTAAATGAAAGGGCCCGTGCTACTCAATTAGGCGCAATTTTCTGCGAACAAGACGCATTAGGTTCTGCACAACTTGAACATCTATTTCGCTTATCTTTCCAAAGATTCTACGCCGTAGTTGTTCCTCATTTTCGGCTTGCCACCCTTCATCATACACTTTGCGGGATAACAATGCCCAAAAATCTTCAATTGGGCGGGCCTGAGGTAAATTAGGGGGTTATCTTGTCTTGGTACGAAAGGTATGCTATTTTGATGAAGGTAATTTTGCGTCGCTCTTGCATAATGGCAGCTTGCTAAGTCGGGCCAAAACATAATATCATCTCCATCGTGATGTTAGTGTACAAAATCAACTAATTTATTGAGGCAGTTGTTAATATACCTTTCCGCATCTATAGCTTCCCCCCTAACTCGACCCACATAAGGTCTGGATATCCCTCTAATCGAAATCACACACCACACCAAAACTTTATCAGCAAATTTTGCTTTTTCCTTATATTTAACACTGTTTGGACACTCTTTTATATTGTCCGTATAAAAACCATCGTTTCCTTTGATTTCCGAGTTGGCAAGTGTAAAGTATTTTTCATCGTCCAGAATAATGACTTTCTCATTTGAAAAATGTATCCGCCTAAGTTGACGACAGCATCTTGGTATCCGTGCTAATTGATTTACGATATATTTAGGACACTTTCGCCTTTTTCGATATTTTTGACCATTTCTTGCCAATTCCCGCGATACTGTACTCTTTGAAGAACGGAATTTACGCGCTAATTTTCTTGTAGAAACCCCGACTCTGTCTTGCTCTTCTTACCAACCTTTCCGCTCTTTCTCGCGTAAAACTTCTTGGTCTTCCATTTTTTGGAAGATTTAAACAGGGAATTCCTTCTTCACATTCGGCTATAGTACGGTAAATACTTCTGCGTGAAATATTTTGGTTTTGAAAAATGCGAACTATTTCAGCCTTAGGGATTCGTCCAACCAAGTTATAAATACTTTTTCGTAATTCTAATTTATGACACATTTTAATGCAACTGATTTAAAAAAAGGACATGTCGAACTAATGTCAAGGAAATAAACAATTTTTTGTTTCCAAAGCCATCTCGATATATTATCATTACAACCTATTTTTAGGCCCCTAAATTTTGTGCCAAAACTTTCGGGACATACGTTAAAATCGTTTTCAAACGGATTTTAGACGATAAAACGTCATATTTTAAATTAAACGAACTGTCAAAAGTATTATTCAGATGTCCAGACGTTTAAAACAATATTAAGTCATGGCCCTCTTCTAAAATTTTCACTCGACTTTCCCGAATCAAAGGATGCCGCCGCATGATGAGTAGCTGGTAGGTAATGAATAAGCTGTGATATTATTATTTAAATATCATTATTTATTATCAGATGTTCGTAATCTCTTTACATTGTTCGTAGATATCCAGAGAGACAGCAACCAGATAAAAGAATTTTTCAAAAAATCCAAGCTAACCTTATTGAGTACGGATCATTCAACAAACCATGGCCAAAGTCTTACAACAAGGAAAACAGGGAAGTAGACGAAATAAATGTTGTGGCCTTCGTTACGGAATATCCAACCTCGTCGTGCAGAAAACTTTATGAGGAAGTGGGGGTAAAAAAATCAAGAACGCAACTAATACTTAGGAAACATAAATTCAAACCTTACAAATATAAAGTCGTCCAACATTTGCACCCCGGTGATGCACAACGTAGAATAAATTTCTGCAATTGGTACCTACAAATGGTGCAAGACTATAGAGATTTTGAAAGAATAGTGGTATGGTCAGACGAGGCTTATTTTTACGAGCGCTGGGGTTCAGAATAGGCATAATTCGAGACACTGATGTCAAGAAAATGAGCATGTAATTTATCCGAGAGAGCGCCAAGGACGCTTTGGATTTAGCGTGTCGTGCTTCATTTTTGGTACTAGACTTAAATATTTTCTTTATGAAGGGACTTTAACAGGAAATAGACACCTTGCTATAATTCAGAACGCCTTGATGGAAATATTAGATGTCCCTCTCGCCTATCTGAATAATATATATTATCAGCAAGATGGCGCTCCGAGTCAAAATTCCCAAATAGTGAGGGAGTATTTAGAGGCCGTTTTCCCCAACAAATGGATTGGTACAAATGGTCCTGTCAGGTGGCCACCAAGGTCACCTGATCTTTCTGTATTAGAATTTTTTTTGTGGGGGTATATAGAAAACCAAATTTATAAGAGGCAATACCAAAACATTGATCAACTTCGAGAAGCCACACACCAGACATTTAGGCTTTTGCAGGGACGACCAGTGACGATTTTGAATGCTTTACGAAGAATCGGAACAGTATGTCAAAAGTGTCTCGAACATAATGGGGAGCAATTTCTATGAATTATTATAGACAATGTAATAAAAAAAAATTAAATGAATAAATATTAGTGACCACCCACCCTAAAAAAATAATGAAAATAATTTTATACATTTCGTTTTCATTTACAGTGGCGGCTCACTACAAAGGAAACATATATTTTTTACGAAAAAAGTATAAATTTTAAACTTTTCCTAAAAATAAACATAAAGAATTATATATTTTTGAAAAGCCCTTAAGGAAACGAGTAAGATAAGAAAATAATATACAGGGTGTTCCATTAAATAATAATTCAGTTTGGCCAAAATCTAAATATCCGTAACACCTGGAAAAAAACTTGAGTGCCACTGAATTCTACATAAAAAAATCTATCAGAATCCGTTTTTGCCTTATCGAAAGCTTATCAAATTATCGAAATACAGGGGAGGCTGGAAAAATGATGATTTTCAATTTCGCCCCGTATATCACAAACCAAGCAGGCTGTAAAAATTTGGCTTACGGCAATGAAAGTTTCACAAAAAAATAGAACAGTAAGCTGCAAACTGCATCTTTCTATCTTTTATAATAAGGGGTCTAGCATAGAAAAACACACGAAAACTGGACACCCTGTACATGGAAAAGAAAATTCTCACTTTTTCCGTCGAGTGTGCTATGAATAGTCATGGCACCCAAAAGTATAAATAAATGACAATCGTGCGTTTGTTACAATTTTGTTGTTGCTGGCTCTAAATATGACCGAATATAATATGCGAAAAATGACAAGTCATTTGCAAATTTCAAAATAAGTATAGAGAAAAATGTTAATTTAATTTTAAAAATGCGGCTATACAAAAAGTTCTGTGTATTTTTTGAGCGCAAAGTAAGATTGCCATTTTCGAAAGCTTAATGCGCTCCGCCGTAACATTCTTTCTCAAGCGGCAATCCGTTACTTTACGCTCTAAAAACACAAATAACTACTAAAACAATTAATTTGTTTAAGGTAATTTGTAACATAATCTTCATTTTAGGATAAACAATATCATAGAAAGAAGTATTCCATTCAAAATTACTTACATTTCAGTAAAAACAACTATGCTTACATTAATGGAAAATATTTCTAGGCTACAAAAGTACATCATTTTTAAGGTGCTTGTCAAAACAACTTGCCTAATGGCATCTTTGGGAAATCTAAAAAAACTTATTTTCTTGTTAGATTTATAACTTTTCACATGCAGTTTTTAGCGGCACAAACGTGTCCCCCTCGCGGTTCATCCATTTCTATTATATACAAGCACAAGCACAGATAGGTATTATAAAATAAGTAGTTTGTTCAAGAACGTATGTACACTGTTAATTACTGTAACTAGAAAATATATATACCTAAACTGTAACTACGACACTGGCTAACACAAACAACTCATCTGACACGAGCGACGAGCCAACACTGTCGAATTTGATAGATTTTAACCCAAAATGGCGGCCTGCGCATACCCTTCAAGTTTTAAGAGTTGGATAGCTGATTGTTTGGTAAGCTGTGACAATATCGTCTGTTGTCATTTTCGTGAGCTCTTCTCTACGGCATGTTCCAGCTGATCCAAATATTGCAGCGACTTTCATCATTAAATTTTGATATTTCGTCTTTGGTGAAAGTTTTTGCTTTTTTGGCGTAAATTCTACGTTTTTTTTTTCTTTAGATATGCTGTCAATTTGAAATAATTGCCTATATTAAAATTTTTTTCAATTTTTACCACGCTTTTGAGCATGGAAAAACGTGACCACAAAGTATTCGGTTTGCAGATTTTGGATAGACTATTAAAATAAGCTAAAAACACTTCTTCTTTTAACCTATTTACATTTTTTTCTTGGCACCAACTCGTAAAAATTTTGTATTCTTTTTTGTACTTGTTTGCTGATTTTTCCGGTAGCAGATCAAGATTCTTCACGGTGTCGAGAATAGATGGGGGTAGTTCTTCGTCAGATGATGCCATTTTAATCACTGAATTATAAAAAAAAAATCGTGAGTAAAGACGCGTTGAAATATTGAAGTCTATGACGTGCTTTTTGATAATGATTGCTTTATTTGAGGTGGTTGCTATGTGTTTAAAATGATAACACCTTTATTAATATAAATCATTCTCTCATAACAGCCATAACAGGTAATTAAAAGCATAACTAATAATTATATAAGGTCAGTGTGGAAAAGTAAGTTTTCCGCACTAGAGCGGAAAAGTAAATCTTTCCAAACTAAAGCGCGTCCGAAAGAATGCACTTTTCCGCAGACTCGTAGAAAAAATGTGTTTTTGGCCTACCTTGAAAAATCGAATTTATGTAAAGGCGTCAACCTCGTAGTCGAATTGGTCAATGATAAAAACCAGTTTGCCAACGTATATCAGCAAATATTATAGAGTAATCGCGTTTTTAAAACGTAAAAGTCAAGAATATCATCCAAAAAAATAACAAATTTTTACTACTGATCAAATCAATTAATTTTTGAATGAAGCTCCAGATTTCAAATATCTAATGATAAAAGTTGTTGCAGGTTTTCATTTATTTGGAGCATGTGGCCGCGAGGAAATTTATAAATTAATACACATACAAATACAAAATATTGTAATACAAATCGTGCGATTTGGCTTACAATAATGAAATTCTTACATACCTACTACAATATTAAAAACAAAAGGAACAAAGACTAAGATTTAAAATCTAATTGTTTAACAGAATTATTTTCAGACAGTATTTAAATCTACTTCTTGGGAGGTTTTTTACATTGATGGGACGGGCATTAAAACATTTTATTGACAGGTATCCTTATAAATTAACATCGGATAACATTGAATAATCAGGAAACTCCTTATTGATTTATATTTTGGAAACTAAAACTAATGTTCGTCACAGTTTTTGTGGCATTTCAAACTATATCAGCTATTCTATTACCTTACCCTAAATATGTTGAATTGCGGCCAGCAACCGTTAGTGTATTTAGGAAGCCTCCGCGTTACAGAACCTCAGTTAAATAACGCCGCCTGATTGGCTAGATAAGCACGTGTGTTACCTAGCCCCGGGCCGACTCGGGATCATTTGTTTTGCATGGGGTTTAGCTACTATTTGGAAACCTATTGAGACGAATTTGACAGTTGTCATTTATTCTCTATATTTTTGTTTACATTTCGATTCGAGTATTCTATGTATTTCACTATTTTCCGTTGAATTTAGATTCTATATTGTATACTATGTCACTGATTTGCAGTGAACAAAAGCTATAAGCGTACGTGGCGTGACCTGTCAATTGCGTAAGATGGCGGAGTTCCAAACCTAATTCATTTAAAAACTAGTTTTCTGTATAATTTTTTTATCCGTGAATTTTTTCGATATTTTAATAGTTATTCTGCTATTCGGGCGGAGACAAATCCAACAAAGCAAAGATCATAAAAATCGGTTCAGCCGTTCTTGAGTTATAAGTGATGTAACTAACCCGACTTTGTTTTATACAGGGTGGCAACTATTTAATTGACCACTATTGACCATTTTAAACGGTAACTACTACGAAGTTGCTCAAATTAGAGAAAAGATTCCTTTTTTGATACCCATTCAGGATCCGTCTACAATGTTGTCAAATTCCGGTTGGTTTCTAAGATACAGGGTGATTTATAAAAAAATGCCTAAACATTTTTGGTCGATTATTACATAAACTATTCATTTTTGAGACACAGTTTAAAATCGAAAGTGTTATAATTTTTTCCGCTCTACAATATGGTTCCTTCCAATTTCACATCCGGCGTTTCGTGTTCGGACCACCACCATCAACTTAATTTTCTTAAATACGGACCTGGATTTTTTATTTCAGATTTTAAGAGATTCTGATGTCCAAAAACCAATGACGTATCGCACTTATTCGGAAAAATACATTTTTCACTTTTTATTTAATTCCTACCAAAATTATTATTGTATAGTTATTCTGCTATTCGGGGCGGAGACAAATCCAACAAAGCAAAGATCATAAAAATCGGTTCAGCCGTTCTTGAGTTATAAGTGGTGTAACTAACCCGACTTTGTTTTATTTATATTTCCGATTTCCCATATTTTAGTAATTATTCTGCTATTTGGGACGGAGACAAATCCAACAAATCAAAGATCATAAAAATCGATTTAATAATATTATGAGTAAGTAAAAGGATATGTCCTTTTAGGAAATCCTGGTATACCGGGCTTCTACAAAAAATTCGCCAAGTATCTCTTTGAAAAGACTGAAATTCCCGTGTGGTGTGTAGGCCATGCTGGTCACAACTTTGCAGACAGATCCGTAATTAAATTTCCCACTTTCGAAAGCCACAAAGATTTGTATGGTTTGAAGGGGCAAGTGAAGCATAAGGTAAACATATAGGATTCTTTTCATGTAAGTATAGCATACCAACTCAAAATAGTATTTTTTATTGTTTCAAGTGCTGTGGCTATGATACAGAGAGAATGCCCTATTGGAAAAAACTGATATAAATATCTGCATTATTCCGCGGCCAAATTCAAGAAAATATATTTTTTTTTAGCATAAACTGTTCTCTGCGGGAAACCAATTATTGCATTTGCCTGTCACTTTGTCCTATTATAATGAACGCCGATTTCACTCTTTTACGTATTTACTGTATTTTCGGCCTTTTCTTCAACTTCCGTTCATTTTCTGAAACCAGGTTCACAGTACCAGTGTGTTGACACCCTATTTTTTTGAAAATATTTTACCTAGACAACATGGGCAACAACTCCTATTTCTCCACCTAGTAGTCAGTAACTTCATTCCACTTTCAGTACTCAAATCTAACCTTAGTTATAATTAAATGAGCGTAGGCCAAATTACTTTCCGTTTAAAATAATAATTGATATTTCGAATTTAAGGGAGCACACAATTTAAAGGGAGCATTTTTATAATTAATTATGGCACAGTAAAAAGAAAATTCATTAACATAACGCTTAACCCGCTGGGTTTTACTTTGTATCAAACTTTCCCTGGAGCTTAAATTCAATCAAAGAATATGGTAAAAACAAATTCTACATTCCCTAATAAATAAAATACAGAATGACGCTAGTGGAATACTCATAAAATTCTCAAAGACATACAACAATAATGTTTCTAAACATACAGGCACCCTAAGCATTATGATTTAAAACTAAAGTTACTATCTAGGACTCAATGTTAATCCGGAACCTGCTATCCTAGCCTTAATAGCTTTTAGACCACCTTCTCTCACGACGAGTGACGAATTTCAAACAACGTTTCTTTACATTTCTTTTTCGAGCCGACGAAATGAATTTACTTAATTATTTATTTAACTTCCACGAGTCTCTAGTACTTCGAGGCACTATTTACGGTTTGGTCAATACTGTAACCATTTGGACAGAGTAAAATACTTGAAAAATAAATTTATACTAAAAATTTCCCGAGTCCCAGTCGGACAGCAAAACGTTCTAAGTCGCGTGGAGATTATTTTCTGACTAACGTTTCAGTTCCCCATATTTTTGGCCAGGAGGACGTTCTACGCGTGAAGGTTGTTTTCACACTAACTTTTTCCCAGAGAATTTTCCGCTTTTATACCAAGTTTTACAACTTGTTTTCTCCTAGAAAAATCTGGCTTCTGCACCTGCAGCTATTAAAAATGTTATTACTAAGAGCACTTAAAATTTCGCCGCACATTTTAATATGGCAATTAGCGTTTTAACATGTTTTGTAAATTCCAATACCGACGAGTGTTCCAAATTTTAATTTTTAATTACCCTATTCAAATTAGGTACATGCTTTTTAAATTCCAATCTTAAGTACCCTATTAAAATCAGTTACTACATGCTTTTTAAATTTCGATCCAGTTGGCTTTGTTCGGGGAATCTTCTTGATAGAAACGCCCCCTGGCCAATGGTATTCTTTTTAGAACAAAGTTTGGGGGAACTTGCGTGTGAAGATTGGGTGATATTCTTTCTAGTTAGTTCATCTAGTTTTGCGTTATACTGCCGTCAAAAGAAACAAAAGTATAAGTCAACCGCGATTTAAGTCAGATTTCGAATCTGGTAGTTAAACACAATGTAACATAGTTGGATTATATTTCAATAATAAGTTATTTTATTTTAATAAGGCTTATGATAGGTGCTTTTGTCGTACACTTCTCTTAGGCAAAAATGATTAACTTTTGACGCGATTCTGGCATTACTTCTTGAAAGTTGGATTTCAATTTAAATTTTAATTGAATGTTCTCTCTTGGCGATCTACTTCGAAACTTAATTTAATTAAATTTAATTTTTTTTTAATAAATTATAAATTTTTATGAAAGAATCGGGTACCATAGATCAGTTCACGCTCAAAAGTTAGTGTGGCGCTTATGGAGACGGCGGCGTTGCCAAGTTAACGTATTATTTGATTTTAGCCTCGTTTCTGCAGGCAGTTAAAAAAATGCATGATTTCTTAAGCGGGAGGTATTTTTTTATATGTACAATAAAATTAATAGAAATTATTATATTGAAAATTATTTAAAGTAGTACCAAGACAAAAAAGTAGGTTTTGTTCAAGAAATAATTACAGGTAACATTTTATTATATTATATAGAATTTATATACAATATAACATACAAAAAGTACGATATTTTACATATTTACTTTTACCTGTGTGTGTCTGTCTGTATATATGTCTGTCGGTCTGTCTGTAATTAAATCTTGCAAGCTGAATTAGAAGTATTTCTAAATGACTAAATGTCCGATTAACTTCAAGGGTAGGGGAGGGGGGCACTACTTAAAGTATGTCCGATTTCGTTTAAAATTGGTATATGAGGGTTTTTAGGAACAAGACAAGGAATATCAATTTTTTTTATTAGATTTTGAAAATTCAAAATGGCCGATTTTGGGTTAAATTTGACAAGTCAATTTTAGCTAACTACTACATATCTCATTGGCTTCAAATTTGGTACGCGATTGCAGTTCTAATGAAAATACAACACTATGGTATTGCTTACACCCCTTCCCCCTCCCCCTTTAAGGCTAGTGGTGGGGGCACAACTTAAAGTAAGTCCGATTTCGTTTAAAATTTGTATATAGAGGTTTTTGGGGACAAGGAATATGAATTTTTTATCAGATTTTAAACATTCAAAATGGCCGATTTTCAGACCTGTGGATCTGTCTGTCTGTAATCAAATCTTGCAAGCTGAATTAAAACTACTTCTAAATGTCCTATTTATTTCAGATTTTTCATGTGTATTTGGCTTCCGTGACAATACAATATATATTTTTTTCTTATCAAAAATCAAAATGGCTGTTATAAAACTTTTATTTTTTGAAATACGCACTTAATTTTTTTTTATCGATTTTTTTAGATGATATTGGCGTTATTAATATATTAAAGTATTTTTATTATTTTTTTTCTTCTTTTTTTTAATTATTTATTTTTCTTTTGCGTAATTTTGAATTGTTTATGTTAATTAATTTTAATTAAAATTCGTTTTAAAAAAAAAGTTGATGAGAGGTATGGAATCCGACGTTTCGTCTTGAAGGGGTCATCATCTTTTTTTTAAATACGAACTTTAATTAAATTTAATTAACCTAAATTATTCAAAATTACGCCAAAGCAAAATAAATAATTAACAAAAGTAAAAAAAAATTATGTTTCTCAGTTTTATAAGCACACATTGAAAGAGATAATAGGAATTGAGTTTTTATTATTTAAGTTTTTTTCCTCAACTTTTGCCTCCGGTTTCGGCACTTTTTTTATTTTCTTTTTGCTTTCTTTTGGGGTCCAGTTATCGTCCAGGATCCTCATTTTATCCCGGCTACATGTCCTGAAAATTTCAGCTCTCTAGCTATACTGGAACATGCTTAATTAAAGTGGTGTTCCACTTTGGTTTCCATTTAATTAGATTTTTTAATTTTTTCTGACTTACTACCCTCACTAAAGAAGTTTCACTTCAATAAAATATAATTAAGAATATATACTCATATTAATAACGCCAATATCATCTGAAAAACGATAACAAAATTAGTTCATATTTAATAAAAGAAAATTGATGATGATCCATTGAAGACGAAACGTCGGGTTCCAAACTGAATACCACCATTGGATAAAGTGGAAAAAGTGGCAATGCAAAAGTGCAATTCAATTTGAAATCCGTTTTTAAATAATCCCAGGAAAAAAATAAAACGATTTTCCACAGTTTCGGTTTTTTTCCGGATATCTCCGGAAATACTCGGGATATTAAAACTTTCTTGCCGAGTTGGCAACGATGCACAGTTATTTCCCATAAGAAAAGCATTGCCATAAGGCACCACGCTAACTTTTGAGCTTGACAGAACTATAGCTCTGATTCATTACACTATATTTGGTTTTTGAGGGCAATGTACAGGGTGTCCCATTTTCGATGATATTACGGGGTATCTCACTTACGAGTAAAAATAGATAGTTGCGGTTTTCGCAATACTGTGCTACTTTTTTGTGAAAAGAACGATGGTATAGACAAAATTTTCATAGCCCGCTTCGTTTCTGAGATACAGGGCGAAATTGAAAATAATGCATTTTGGGACCCCCCTCGTATCTCCGTTATCCTTTAACATATCGCAAAGCTAAAAACCAGCTCTTATATAATTTTTTGCGTAGAACCCAGTGGCGTAGTCAGATTGTTGCTGTGAGCTGTCAATTTTTAGCTATAAATCAAACTTATGTTTTTTTAAATGGAACACTCTGTATATTTTTCTTTCGTTTGAATGGAAATTTTAAAAGCTTTTCAAAAATATATAATACATGATATGTATTTTAAATCATAAGCCTAAAATTCATAATTTCACAAAATGTATCTCTATACGACACTCTTGATGAGTATAGTATAAGCATTATCTTTTATACAACGGTATAAGTATTAGTAGGCAGAGATTATCAGAGCAATGGAATGATCATTTTTTTTATTGGCAACACCTGTCAGTGGCAAAATTTATATTTTCTGTGTACTATTGTATTTTTTACGATGGTTGAAAACGAAAATTACGCATATTTTGAAAAATATGACATGTTAGTCTACTTTATACAGAGCAATGAAAACTCTCGTGATGCTTCTTAACTATTATTCAATATGTTTGTTTGAATATTTATTTACCTTTGGGGTTTATTTTTTATTTAAGTATCATTTTAATTTATGGATATTCTGAAAGAAGACAACCTGGTCATTTAATGTTTTCCGGAAAAAAGAGAACATGGAACGTTTATCCGGCCCCTACCAAAAACGTATAATAAGGAAATTCGCGATAAGGGCGGAGGCAACGTTCCTTGTTCTACCAATTTTTTTCTTTATTCCGGAAAATATTAAAAGATCAAGATGCCTTCTTTCGGAATATCTATAAATTAAAATGATACTTAAAAAAATAAACCCAAATAAGTCAAAAGGTAAATAAATATTCAAACAAACTTATTGGAATATAGCTGAGAAGCTTCACGGAAGTTTTCATTGCTCTGTATAAAGCAGACTAACATGTCATATTTTTCAAAATATTGATAATTTTCATTTTGAGCCATCGTAAAAAATACAATATTACACAGAAAATATAAATTTTGCCCCTGAAAGGTCTTGCCAATAAAAAATTACCATTCCATTGTTCTTAATAGTCTCTGCCTGCTAATACTTATACCGTTGTTTAAAAGACAATGCTTATACTATACTCATCAAGAGTGTCGTATCTCAGACACATTTTGTGAAATTATGGATTTTAGGCTTATTATTTAAAATACATATCATGTATTATATATTTTTATAAAGCTTATAAAGTTTCCATTCAAACGAAAGAAAAATATACAGGGTGTTACATTAAAACAAAGTACGTATCGAGACACATTTTGTGAAATTATGAATGTTGGTTTATTATTTAAAATACATATAATGTATTATATATTTTTATAAAGCTTATAACATTTCCAATCAAACGAAAGAAAAATATACAGGGTGTTCCATTTAAAAAAACATAAGTTTGATTTATAGCTAAAAATTGACAGCTCACAGCAAAAATCTGATCACGCCACTGGATTCTACGTCAAAAACTGTATAAGAGCAATTTTTTAGCTTTGCGATATGTTAAAGGATAACGGAGATACGAGGGGGGTCCCAAAATGCATTATTTTCAATTTCGCCCTGTATCTCAGAAACGAAGCGGGCTATGAAAATTGTCTTTATATCATCGTTCTTTTCACAAAAAAGTAGCACAATATTGCGAAAACCGCAACTCTCTATCTTTACTCGTAAGTGAGATACCCCGTAATATCATCGAAAATGGGACACCCTGTACATGTACATGATCGTTTTATGATTTGGTCATGGCTGACTCTCATTGGCTCCTCCAACATTTTATTACTCAATTTTTCAAACAATTGATGAATGTGTTCAAAAATACCTCATTTTAATTTTTTCTTGTCCATTTTTGGAGTTAATTAATTAAAATTTAGCCGTATTAATGTAGGTACCAAATCTACAGGGGATAATTTTCTGTTTTACATTCAGTTCAGTCTAGGTATTATGTGTTTAATTCCAAATTCTTATGTTATATCAATTAAAATATGGAAACCTATATAAATCACATTCTATATCTAATCCCGTTAATTCAACAGTTAATATTCCACAGCATTTTTTGGAGAGCAATGATAAAATCACACCTATAAAGATTATAAACTATTATTTTAAAATTTGTTGTCGAATTTAAAGTGCAGGAGAAGCACTTGGATTTGACATTTGTATGTATTCAAAAATGTTGAGAGATGAATACAGTGGCGGCTATTCAGTGCAAGTAGGGGAAGCGCCACTTCCTCAAAAACATGTAATTTAAAAAAATGCAATTAATTCATTCATCAGTAAAATAATATATTTTAAGGTTCAATAAAAAAATGTTCTTAGTTTAGGAATAATCTGTTTCCCGTTACCCCTCTAATAACTAATAATTCAATTATTTTCAAATATTAAAATCAAAGCTTCATAAAACAAGAACAAGAATCTCGCCACCTGCACATTGCCCGTTAACTCCACTATCGAATAGAACAGAGGTGAACCCACATGAAAATGTCTACTTCTTTTCGCGTACGCGCCGATAGCACTGACAATCTCATTATCATTTGAGTAGACCTTTACGGAAGAGGCATCGCTCGAGAGCCGTCGAGTCATCAAAAGTTTAAGCGCAACTGGTTGGTTGCCATGACAACGATGACGTCGTAATGGTCGTACATTTGTTTGGTTTGCAATGATTGGAAGAGCTGGCGTGTAGCACTTCCATTTTCAGATCAACGCGTCCAACGCGAAAGCACGTTGTTTCGTTTATTGCGAGTTTATTAGGGGACATTCCGCCGTGAATTCTTGGAATTATTTTTTATTTACATTCAACGGTTGATCCATTATAGTATTATACAAGAGATATGTTCTATATATTCTAGTTTTAGTGTGTTTTTCGTAGACATTTGTATTAGCAAAAAAATGATTTGTTGCTAATACAATAATATGAATATATTTTATTTTTTGATGATTTACCTAAAAAATACCGGTAATAATTGAAGAGCTAAGTGGATTAAGGTGTTAAGCAGCAAAAGTAAATATTGGAGAAAATCGATTTTAAAAATTTATAATTTACAGTTTATATAACTTTATTGTTCTTAGGGTCATAGTTTTGAAATATTGAACCGACAGTAACATATATTTAATAGTTTATATTGTTAAAGAAAAAATTACAAATTTTCTAATTTTTCACAAAAATATTGATTTGTTTTTGAACTTACCACCTTTATCCACTACATTATTCTCTATAATTTATTTGTTGATAAATGGATAATGCTACTAAGAAACAACTTTTCAAATATAGGTGTACTGATTAAAAATATTTTTAAGTAATCAACCAACAAACGACACAAATTTTGTAATGCCAAACAATAACAATAATTTGTTGCACATATCATCTTCATTCAGCACACATTTGTTACCTTACCTACTCAGTGAATATGGATGGTTGGTGGTACCAAGTACAGGAAAGTCATTTACGCAACATTAAAATCAAGTTTACTTTAAATTTGTTAAGGTGTATGTTGAAAAAAAACTACTAATATTAAAGAAGTAAAAACTGTTCTTTATTGGCAATGCAAAAAATATAAGCACACATTTTATTTTAAAAAATATAATTTTATTTTAAAGACTGTGTTTAATTTTTTTTCTTTCTATTTTCCTGCTGGGTCAGAATCAAAAACATTTAACCTAAAGAGACCCGACAACTCATTCATAAAAATCCGAAATCTTGCAAAAATATCAACAAAGCGATTGTCCCACCTCCTTATATTTTTATGTATGGTGTACAAACTTTTGTCAAACTTCGTCCCCACTACTAAATGTAGTATTGCCCGCCCCCGCCTGAACGAAAGCAAGGACAGTTCATAGACGTAGATTTTGAAAATGTGAGTCCATCATAATAATAATTTCAATAAAGTAAATACGTTTAATTTGAAATGATGGTATTTATTCGAGTGCATTATTTAAAATATATTTATGTTTTATTTATAGTGTGTGAGTTAGATTGAGTTAGTTTGGGTTAGATATGGGTTCTGAAGGTTTAACACAAAATAGTTATTTTGCTGTGTCACGAAATTTTTCCGTGCCCTTGCAAAACCACTGCGATGAAACTAAAGAAGTATTCACTTTAAAAAATGATTTAATAGAGGTTGGTAAATGACTGCAAACATATCAGATTATCCATTAATATCACATACATAGGTAAGTATTATATAATATTAATTAATCACATCACAAAATGGTGTGCACTGTACTACTGTGTTTCATTTACTTTTACTTACTTGTGGAAACTCAGGTTCGGATGTTAATAGCTGGAAATTTTGCATAACTCACACCGCAAGACCATCGTTACTTTGATATAAAGTTTATAAAAAATATTTATAGGAAATCACTCACGAAATACAAAAAAGCTACACGTCGCGTCGCGTCGCACAAATTCAGGCTTTAAAACGTCCATTTGAAACTAAACAAAACTGGGCGAAGAGTGCTATTTTGCACGTTTTGTAATGAAGAACATTTATTTATTCAAGTCGCGATCAAAAGTTGGACGGCCATCTTGTTACTTTTGACGTCTGTATTATTAGGAATCCCATTCAAAACGGTGTCGAAATTTTTGCTAGTGAGCTATGACATTGCACAATTTTGTTAATATCATAGCAACCGGTCATCAAAAATAGTGTCGAAAAGAGCTTCTTTTCGACACAACTTTGCGTATCGAAAAGACTTCTTTATGATACCAAAATAGAAATAGTATATTGTGCAACAAGTGCTGAAAATAAGACTTTTCACACGAATGAGTCAGTTTGGTGACACGAGCCGTAAGCGAGTATCATAAAGTCTCATGAGTGTAAAAAGTCTTTTCAGCACGTGTAGCACACTATACTTCTTCTACGACTGCTACATACAGGGTGCCCCACTGGGAGTGTGGTAGAAAATTACATGTTATATGGGAAACATTTTTATTATTGATTTATCAGAAAATTTTATTCCTAATGAAAGAAGCTATAATACGTGAGTAAGAGATTCTCGCTAAACTATAACTAGGGGCACAGTCCTAAAATAGGGCCACCGGAGTGGGTTCCCTATTTTCCAAATATTTTCAAAAAGAGGCTCCGAGGGCGAAGCCCTAAAATGGGGCCCCAGGGAGGCGACACCCTAGAATGGGGCCTATGGTTCGGAAGTCCCATTTTTACAGATTTAGCAATGGAGCCTTCGGGGGCGAAGCCCTAAAATGGGGCCCCAAGTCTTAAAAGTGGGCCTCTGGTATTAGAGTTCAATTTTCTACAGTTTTGCAAAAAGGGGCTCCCGGGGGGTGAAGCCCTATAATTGGGCCCCCTTTTTTAGAGATCTGGTAATGGGACCTTTGAGGGCGAAGCTCTAAAACGGAGACTAAGCACTTTATTCTAAATACCCGAATAAGCGTGTGAAAAGTATACTTTGCATACTTTTCATACGATGTTTGAAATATCCAGTTTTCAAGAGCAGTTGTTAGTGCGTTTTTGTCTATTTTCAGGGCAGTCGTAGAAAAAAAGTATATTCAACTTACATTTGCAATGAATGGTCATTGCATAATATACTATTCAGCAGCTAATAATGAAATAAAATTTCCGAAAACTTATTTCCTGAATAATTTCAAATTTGAACACGAAATTTATGAGATACCAAAAATACGCAATTTTATCCCGATTTAAACGTTTTTGTGACACATAGGGTTTTTCTGATCTCAATGGTTAAACGAAAAATTAATCATACCACTGCTAGCCTAAAAATAAATTGCTTATCATTATTTTTGAGACAAATAAAAAGGAACTGAAGCATACAAATTTTATTTAAAAACATACAAATATGACAGATATCTGGTTAATGACATATTCAAAAAGTAGCTTAATAACTATTTTCTTCTATTAAATACCTATTAACAATATATTTTCATTTCATTATAAATGCTACTATCACTGAAAAAAATCTCCTAAATAAACTGGTATATCTAGAAAAAAAGATTAAATCTAGAGTATTGGCAATTGTAATTGGTTTATTTAGATTTGCTAAACCAGTAAATTGTTAGGGTATTTCTATAAAGCTATTGTATTAATTTAATAAGTACCCGTATTAGGTAGGTATATAATATAATTAAAGTAGATAAACATATTTACAGCAGTGCCTTCACTGGTTTTGAAACGTTACCAAGTTAGTATACTTATCGAATGGAGAAGAGCCGTCGGTCGTCGACCTCCAATGCTCACAATCTATTGGCGCAGTTACTTTACTACGTGCATACTATAAATATTTTGGGAGTAAAACAAGGCGGAACCAAGGGAAGCGGCATTGCCAGATTGACATGTAAGAACTTCAGAACCGGTTTTTGATGAATCAAAAATGGGGAAAATAAGTATTTAGTATTATAATTTGATATGATAAAAGTATGTACAGTAACTCGTAAACTTAAAATTTGGCAACGCTACATCTATCGACCATAGAATGTGCCTCAATGTTGGGGGAAAACAAAGAACCATTTGTCCCGTCTCTTCAGGTTAAAGGTCTTTGGTCAGAATATATTCCTTCTCAATGACGTTTTCGTAGAAATATCTATACTATTCTTTACTAAACGGCAGCTGCTCCTTTAAATTTTTGATTTTTTCTTTGGACAGTTGACCAAGTTTACTTATTCGGGGAAGCCGTCGGGTACACGTAAATTGGTTCCCAAATTTAGAAAGGTCAAAAGAAATATGTAAATTGGTTCCCGCGTTTTTATAAATCTGTTTATTTTACAAAGTACAGCATGGTGTATTACATTAAAAATACCAAGTAATATAACACAAAATAATAACATTTATAATTTCAATCTTTAATAGGTACCAGCACAGTGAATAGAAATTAACCCAAAGTATACACAAGTAAGGGATAGCCATAGAGCAAAAATGCAAACTAAAACTTCAATAACTTCACATCCCGAATATATTTCTAATTTATTAGATACCTGCCTCAAATTTATTTGGGGAACCAATTTACCAGCGACCTTTTTAGGTTTAGGAACCGATTTTCATATTATCAACAGATGTTTCAAACTATTCTTTTATTTCCTACCTACTGGGAACCAAGTTACCAACACCCATAGGGTCTGATTCCAATTGACGCTTTAAGATACACACTTCTTTAAATGGCGCTTCTTCTTTGTACGATTCTTGGTACAGGTAATAACCAAATCTTTCAACTTTTATCCATTTTACTGCATCTCTAAATTGGACTTTTTCATTACGAGTGTTTGTTTTTTCATTTACCACTTGTAACTGATTGGGAAAATCAGAAAAAAATGTAGCTGCATATCAGTAACGTGATTGTTCTTACTGGCTTTACCGAAGATAAATTGTGTGTTTTATAAGAACTTTTTCGATCCGATCAAAATCTCGATTTGAATCTAAAAACAAGTGTCCTACTCGGGGAAACCATTAAAATTATTTTGAAATATCCTTTGACAATAAGAAGTTGATATAGGCAAATGATAATAAAATTTTTGTTCTGACCTGCACTTGAATCTGACAAGATTCTTAACTGGTCTTTTTCTCTTAGTGCAGCATTTTTAATTCAAATATAATAAAAAACGCATTAACAATACTCTAACAATAGCGAGACACGACAACATGCAAACAAATCGAGCACGGTGTAAGTAGCAAAGTTGTAACCAAAAAATTAATGTAGGCGTTAAGTGCGCTTAGATCCTTTATTCACGTAAGGATTGATGTTACCAGTGCACTTAAGCCCTTTATCCCTTACTAAAATCGTAAATATAAGTTGCACGTTTCTGATTAAAAGATATATGAAACACATGAACTTAACACCTTTATTTATGAAAAAAACTAAAT
This sequence comes from Pissodes strobi, assembly GCA_016904865.1. Classification (NCBI taxonomy): domain Eukaryota; kingdom Metazoa; phylum Arthropoda; class Insecta; order Coleoptera; family Curculionidae; genus Pissodes; species Pissodes strobi. Next base: position 82,303 of record MU184007.1, read on the forward strand.
TTTAGCCAAAATGTTGCTTAGCTCCTTTATCCACTTAGCTCTTCAATTATTAACAAATTTTGGCAGTTTGGGTGTGGACCCCAAAAATTTTTCGCCTGCGGCGCTGTTCCCTCTATCGATGTCGGTACCTCTTCCCCACTTTTCACAGCCGCGAGCCGCCACTGGATGAATAGTGTAGTTAAAGTAATGGGTACATATTATTTGCGGTCTTGTATTTCTTTAAAATGTATTTTTGTGACATGTTTTCCTAATAAGTATCAGAGAAAAAATGTTTGTCATGTCCTTATAGGTATTTCTTTGCTAAACTTTTGTAATGTACTGCAAAGTAAGACTAAAATAATTTGGAATTTTGAACTTATTGAATTATAATTTGACGACTAGTGACTGGATAATATTTAATATTGTTACTTGTTAGTAATATTGTTACTTGTCACTGACTATACTAAGAAACTAATTCTACCAGAGAAATATGAATAATTAGAGTATTTTCTATCTAGCCTATTATCTTTATTCATAGGATCACGGCTGTATGTTTGAATGTAGAAATAATTAACGGATATTCAGCCAATAAGGTTTACTAAATATTATTTGTTTTGCGTCCAAGCTTTCGCTCAGTATATCGTAACCTTCGTCAGGGCTAAAAATTATTTTATATACTAATGTACAATATATAACAATTTTGTGGCAACTTACAATCAAAACTAGTTGAATTCAATTTTGGCAGTTATAACATTTTAGATATATTGTAAAAAATTGGTAAAATATTAGAATATCTTGTAGAACTACATAAAATGTCAAAGTCAATCTACTTTGTTTCAAAATAAATAATTTACGAGGTATTAAAGGAATACTTGATATTTGATGTTAATTTAATAATAATGGCAAGGTGTATTGGTATAAAATTATCGATTAGTGATAATATATAAGAATAAATCAAGCTTAAATCATCAATTTCAGCTCTCTCATTCATAGAATTTGATTTATTTATTTCGACCATTTCTAAAAATAACCTTTTATTTAAATTTGTTTCTTTATGGAGAATCTTAATTTCATTAAAGTTAGGTATGTGACCAGTAATATATGCATGTTCAGATAAAGCAGAAGTGTTTTTTTGAAGTCTTATGTCACTTTTATTTCCAAAAATTTAATTTTTTATATTTTGTGATGTTTGTTCAATATACTTTTTATCACAATTACTACATGGAATTGAATATACTAAATTTGAGTAATTTAAAGCAATAGTTTTATATTTTAATTTTGAATATAAATTACCAATCGATTTAACATTTTTTAACGCTAATTTAACAGGTTCATTTCTAAAAATTTTAATTATTTTCTGAGTAAGTTCTTTGATATATGGAAAAGAAACTTATAAACATTTGAAATATCATTATTTATGTTATCATGAATATTATTGTTCTAATGTTCTATTAATTCTAATGTTAAAAAGCATTTTTTTTAGAAAATTTAATGGATAACCATTATCTACAAGGATGTCTTTAAGTTTATGTAAATTTGTCTTTATTAAAGTAGGATGCACTAGGTTTATTATTCTATTTTTTAAAACTAAACAAAGTCAATAGAAAATAATTCTAATAATCTAGTTACAACTATATTTAAAGCAAATGTTGTAATCTACTAAAATGCATAAGCTACTAAATAAATATCACCCTGTCTTAAGTTTGAACTTGAACTTGGAGAATATTATATAAACATTAAAGGTAAACTATAAACAACGCGAGCAATCAACGGGAGCGATATTGAACCTTATGCATGCAATGATCATCACTTTTTCTAATATAAATACGCTACCAAACCCTCATTTTTTCAGGCTTTTGGTCTCACCTCCACTTGACGACTGCCTTCGGGTTTTATCCGCTCTTAAAGTTAGCTATACAGCTGCTTTAGATTCTACTCCATTATTCCTTCCAAACTTGTTACCGGTTAGTCACTTAACGACTGCTAGGACCAGGGGTTTCATAACAACCATAGTAAAGTCAAGACAAGAAGTTTGTCAGAGTTCTGAGAAAGACAAGTGTAAATAGTCAGTTAAAAAGTTTAGTAGAAAGACAGTAAACAAATACCTATAAACAGTACCTCAAATCGAGAAAACATGCGCACCGTAGTAATCGGGTATAATAGAATCTCATTTTTTCTGGCCAATAATCATTGTTAAAGTTTTATCGTTAATACATTGTTATTGTTATGAACTAAACGTGCTTACTTTATCATCTCTTCTTAACCCACGTAACTAGGTCCCGGCCTACCTCAGTTACTCCCCGGCACGCTAAGCAAGGCGTGTCCTCACGAATAGAACATACAGTGGTAGATTAAAGGAAGCATTGAGACCCCGTCATTGTACTAATCGCGACGCGGCTCTTCTCTGAGAAGTTATTCTTTTAAAAAATGCGCTACCCCCTAAACTATTCGTGACAATATGACTGATGAAATTACATCAAAAAAACTAAAGAATTACAATTCAATATGCCCAAAATTTTATGGATTACCTAAAATTCATAAACCTACTCTAGCTTTAAGGCCAATTGTTTCTTGTATAGAAGCACCTAATAAAAAATTCACAGATTTCATATCCAATATTTTGACAACTTCACACAATAAATCTAATAGCTATTATATTAAAGAATCTTTTGAATTTTCAAAATTTATTAATAACAAATTAATATCTGAAAATCATACATTAATCAGTCTAGACGTTAAATCACTATTTACCAACATACCAATCAATTTAGTAATCAATAGTATCAATAAACATTGGATCAGTATATCTGTAAATTGTAATATATCAAATGATATGTTTATTAAAATAATAAACTTTATCTTCAATTCTAATAATTTTTGTTTTAATAATAAATTTTATAAACAAGTTTTTGGAACCCCAATGGGTAGTTCTATTTATCCAATCATTGCCCAATATCTAATGGATGACTTATAAGATCAATGTTTAGAAAATTTAACTTTTCAACCAAATTTTATTAAAAAATTTGTTGATGATATTATTTGTTGTATTCTTAGTGACAAAATAAATGAAATTCTTTCAGTTTTTAATAACTACCACCCAAAATTACAATTCAATCAAATACCTTCTTTAGATACAACGATAATTAAACAACTCAATAATATTCTAATTACCGATTGGTATATAAAACCTGTCCACTCTAAAAGATATTTAAATTATTTTTCTTATCATAGTAATAAAATGAAAATTAATTTAGTTTTAGCTTTAAAAAATAGAATAATAAACCTAGTGCATCCTACTTTAATAAATACAAATTTACATAAACTTCCTTGTAGGTGATGGTTATGCATGAAATTTTCGAAAAAATTGCTTTTTTACATTAGAATTAATAACATCAACAATAATATTCATGATAACATATAATGATGAAAATGTTTATTATGCTTCTTTTCCACATATCAAAGAACTTACTCCGAAAATAATTAAAATTTTTAGAAATGAACCTGTAAAATTAGCGTTAAAAAATGTTAAATCGATTAGTAATTTATATTGTCACGACTAACAACCGTCCGAACGTTTTTGTGCTACCCTATAGAATTTGCCTTGTAGCGTACCGTATTTATGTATGAGTCATCGCCGCCCGGCCGGCCGCGATTATTCAGGAGCGTTGGAATTATCTCGATTGACGATGATCATATAGAGTGGCCTCGGAATACTTCCCGAATATTCGTGACAGATTGGAGATTATATATAAGGAGCAGACCCAAGCTGAAGTCAGTTAGTTCAGTCCAGTTAATCATTGAGTGTTGAATAGATATTAGTTGTAAAGTTAAGCGTAGTATAGAGTGTTAAATTGTATACAGTGGTAGTGAATAAAGAGAGTATTAGTTGAAAATAGCAAAGTTGTAATTCTGTTAAGAACCCACGGGAAAAACGTAACAATATTCAAAATTAAAAGATAAAACTATTGCTTTAAATTACTCAAATTTAGTATATTGTAACGGCAAAGTGAAATTAAACAGCGGTCGTGTTCTATTGCTAGCTTTATTTCAACTGACTAACTCTCAAGTCAAAAATAATGATCTAACAAAAACCGTAAATATACGTTTTTATCTCCCGGATCGGGTTACATAAGCTAAACACGCAGTGGTACGAATCACCTATGCCTTCCAAAGAAATTATTAGTTTTTATGTAGACTAAACAAACCAAAATATTATCTACTGAGTGTTATAAGTATATGTGGACAACAATTTAGAAAATAATGAAATGATGTTATAACAATATACCTAATACAAATTGTAACTATATTCTATAAACGAAATTAATACAATGACATAATATATACTAAAACTAAGTATGTAAATCGGGGTTTCCGTTACAATATTCAATTCCATGTAGTAATTGTGATAAAAAGTATATTGAACAAACATCACAAAATCTAAAAAATAGAATTTCTGGATATAAAAATGACATAAGACTTCAAAAAAACACTTCTGCTTTATCTGAACATGCATATATTACTGGTCACATACCTAACTTTAATCAAATTAAAATTCTCCATAAAGAAACAAATTTAAATAAAAGGTAATTTTTAGAAATGGTCGAAATAAATAAAACAAATTCTATGAATGAGAGGACTGAAATTGATGATTTAAGTTCAATTTATTCTTATATATTATCACTAAATAATCGATAATTTTATACCAATACACCTTGCCATTATTATTAAATTAACATCAAATATCAAGTATTCCTTTAACACCTCGTAAATTATTTATTTTGAAACAAAGTAGATTGACTTTGACATTTTATGTAGTTCTATAAGATATTCTAATATTTTACCATTTTTTTACAATATTTTTAAAGTGTTATAACTGCCAAAATTGAATTTAACTAGTTTTGATTGTAAGTTGCCACAAAATTGTTATATAAATATTGTACATTAGTATATAAAATAATTTTTGGCCCTTACGAAGGTCACGATATACTGACCGAAAGCTTGGATGCAAAATAAATAATCTTGTTGTCACAGCAAATGACTAAACGGTCTGCTTCAATAATTTTTTTGGGAAATTATATGGATTTTTGAGATATATTATTCTCTCACCATAATGACTTTCACTTCAAAAAACCACTGTCTCTTTTCATATGATAATTTTATGACTTCACGTACTACACCTTGTTCTTACCTTTCAGTTAGTCATATGTATTTGGATATTTTTATTTCAGATTGAATTTTTCAAGAAGTACGTTCCGAATGATGCCAAGGTCTATTTGATAGCTCACTCCATTGGATCTTACATGACTTTGGAGATTCTGGAAGAACCAGATGTGAAATCTAAGATTCAAAAAGCCTACCTCATGTTTCCAACTGTTGAGCGTATGGCTGAAACAAGAAACGGACGATTTTTGAATACGTTCGTGCGACCAATAATCTGGCTGATTTTGTTTTTAACCTGGATATTTACCATATTGCCAAGCTTCATAGCAACTTTGTTGTTGTATATCTACATGTTCATTGCGAATATCCCTCGAGACACTCACACAGAAAACATCAGGGATCTGTTAAAACCAGGCGTTCTAAGAAGAGTGTTCTTCTTGGCTTTTGAGGAGATGGACCAAGTGAAGCAAAGAAACAATTCTATCGTCTTAAATAATCTGAACAAAATTAAATTTTACTATGGTAGAACGGATGCTTGGGCCCCCGAACAGTTTTACAATGATATTAAAAGGGATATTTCTGATGTGGATGCTGAATTAACTGATATTAATCACACTTTCATATTTCAGCATAGCGCTGATGTCGCTTGCACCCTTGCAGGTTGGATCAAGGCTATAAATTAAGTTTATCTACTTGTGGTTTATGTGCATATTTGTACAATGTACGTAGTTTTGATCAAAATCTAGTATACTTACATATCAACTGGCCTCTAGCGATCAAAGTTATAAACCTTATTGACGAGTGCGCACCCGTCAGTCGAAAATGCAGATAATATCTTCACGGCCCAGTAGATTGCTTCCAAAGACATTTATTTAAATGTCTTCGCTTGCTTCCAACAGGTCTAGTGGGGGAGTGGTTAGATCTTCTGCTTGTGATACGGCGCGCGACGCCCCGGGTTCGATTCCCGTTAGGAGCAATATATGTTTTTTTTTAAAGGTTATGTTTCTTTTTTTAAATTTGTGTTATAGTTCAAGTCGGAAATAATAGTCAGTGACTCATTTTTAGTTTTAAGGCGCGCCTCGAGGGGTAAGGGAAGAGAGAAGGAAATTCCAGCGGCGGATACAATTGCTTTGTAAATTAATGTTATAATAACTATATAATGGAATAGTAATAAGTAAACTTAGGCAAATATCCACTTAAAAAAATAAAGTTTATGCACATAAATATGCATGATTTTAGTCTAAAATATGCAAAAAAACGTATATTTAAAGTTATTCCTAAATCTAGTAATAAGCAACAAAATTGTACCACAAACAAATAGTAAAATATTCATTAAGGCTAGGAAAAAAAGAGTCATGGATGATAAGGGGTTTTTCTTATCATAAAATACCATATTGAAAGTTGCATCGAAAGTTTACATCAAAAATCAATACAATTTTAAGTTTCCTACTCGTTATCGGAGGTTTGATCAGAATTTGATTCAGAATCATTACTATCACTACTTTCGGAACCAACCAGTGGCGTAGCGTGCATGGATGCGAGTGATGCGTCGCATCCCTTTAGAAAATATCAAATTCCACAATATTCAGTTTATTTTTATTTCTATACAATAAATTTTCATTCATCTTGCTTGTTCTAGAATTGTTCTGCATAGTGCATAACTAATACCTACCGAGACAAAATATTTAATAATTAAACTGATCGACCGCGACCACCCCGATCCAACGAAACCAGGAGCGAGCGAAAAATGCGATGCAAGGATGCGTCGGTGTACCTCACATCAACCGGCCGGGAAATAACATTCTGTTGTCCGCGAGTAGTCAATGAACCTTCTCTAGGAGAACGGTTAAACTGTGGCAACTTTTAAGTTCTTGGTGATGCGATTGAATAAACACATCTCGTCGCATTTCGGCTGTTCTATCGTGGGCGTTTTCTGGTGAGAAATGTGACTGTATTATCGAAAAACTATTCCGTACATGTTTCAGTAATTTACCTTTTAGTGACAAATTGCAAATTATTAAATCATAAAAAAATCAAACAATTTTAAAAGTTAATTTCTATGTTTTTGTCTCCGCTTTTGTTGTTCAATAGTGAGTAAGCACACAAAATGTTTTGTTGCTAATGACATAGGTCTTATTTTTTGCTGATTCATTTTTATAGGTATCCCATGACATAAAAAAAGGTAATAGTTAATAACATATTAACAAATTTTGGCAAAGTTTAGATGCGGTCTCAGACATTAGATGAAAATTTCCGTCTTATTTGAAATAAAATAGGGTTAAATAATAATTATTGTTGATTTCCGCGTTTAGTAGAATACGAATTCGGAATTTTGTGTGCTGGGTTAGTGTGGATTAGTTAGGGTTATTCTAATTTGAATAGATATTAGTAATATTTTATTTAGTTTCATCACCAAGAATGAGAAAATTTATTGTTCAGACATGGCGAGAAAATTTAGCCAATCAGCGTTAATATTGCCCGCGATTCTTAGCCGCTCCTTTTCTCGTCTGCGGCGCATTTTCCACTTTTTGCTCATTGCATCCCTTAATGTTTTCCTCACGCTACGCCACTGGAACCAACATTGATAATAAGAGGTTCAACTCTAACTTCGACCGTAGTATCTAAATCCCACATTTTTTGTTAAATTGAAAATGATGAATAAAAACGCAAAAATGCGATTTGCGTTAAAATTCATTTAGTTTCCAAAAGCAGAGTTTAAAAATGTAAAAATACAAACACACGAGTGTTTATAATATAGTTATATAATTAAAGAAATGCATTTTTAGCAATAAAATTAAACATTATCATAATTAAAGCAAAAATAAATAAAAAAATAAAGCGAGTCTGCTAGTACTCGAGACTAATGTGTAAACATATCCTATAACGACATCGGTTGTAAAAAAAATGACAGCAGCAAGTTATGTTCCCAGGCGGTAACCCATCCAAGTACTAATCACGCCCGACGTTGCTTAACTTCAGTGATCGAACGAGAACTGGCATTTTAAACGGCATTATAAGATCCTTTACACAAATAGTGCACTATATAGAAATCGGCCTTTCCTATTGGCCGATCCGCATGGCCTTCTGCTCGCTTCGCTCGTTACGGGGGCTCAAGGAAAGGAAACTAACCAGGTGCTAACCCAAACTAACCCAAGACATACCCAAAATCAAGGAAAAAACTGTTTAGAAACATAATCTTAAAAAAAATAATAAAAAAAAGCAACGGGGTTTGAACCCGGGCCGTCCAGGTGAGACCCAGTTGTCTAAACATCTACATCAAGAGACCTCTTGACAGAAATCGTTTGCATCACGAAGGCATATTGTAATACGAGATGGATCGACCAATAGGAGAGGTCGATTTTTACATAGTGCACTATTTGTGTAAAGGATCTTAAAAAGCTTTTCAACGTGCTATGGTCCTTACCTGTAAATTTTAGCATGTTCATAGAATAAAAACAAAAACATTCGCAATTATAATATTAGTTAGGATTCTTTAATAATACGCACTGGCAGCTTCGGAGCGGATTAATTCACTGCACAAATTCGACACGAAAATCTAATGCCACCAGGAATAATATCAACATATGAACACAGCATATTTACCTTATAATCTTGGGCCGACATCCTTTGATTTGGGACAATCAATAACCAGCTTTTTCAAATTTTACTGCTTTAAACGTCTGGGCATCTGAATAATACTTTTGACAGTTCGTATAATTTAAAATAATAATATGCTTTTTTATCGTCTAAAATCCGTTTGAAACGATTTTAAATGGCAATATTGTATATAGTACTGTTTTTGCGGCTAGAATCGGTTTACACATTTACTTTCCATTTGCCGAGATTTACCCTCATACCGCCGCGTAAGATGTTTACACATCAAAAACTCAAGGGCATTCAAGATCAGATTACCTCAATGTCATTCAAGGTAAAAGACACCACAAAACAGTCCCAAGGACCTTCAAGGTCATAAATGCTTGGAGCAATCCCAAGGTCATATGCGCGACCTTCAACAAAAACTCAAGGCCATTCAAGGTAAAATGTCAAGGACATTCAAGGTAAAATTATGCCAATGTCGTTCAAGGTCGAATACACTTAAAACCAAGTGGGCGGGGTTTATCTCAAAGTCACCGGAGGGGGGTGAGGGGGCAAAAAATTGGAGGAGTTGAATTGAGGCCGTCTAAAGCACTCTACTGTAGATTAATTCACTGCATACTTTCGACACGAAAATCTACAAAGCTTGATCTTTTACCAGCTACTCATCTTGGGCCGACATCCTTTGATTTGGGAAAGTCAATAACCAAATTTTGCAAATTTTAGAAGAGCGCTATGACTCAATATTGTTTTAAACGTCTGGACATCTGAATAATACTTTTGACAGTTCGTTTAATTTAAAATAATAATATGCTTTTTTATCATCTAAAATACGTTTAAAAACGATTTTAAATGACACAATTGTATAAAAATCACAAAATTCGGACTTTTTTAGGACGATAGCCGTGGCTTCGGACGAATTTGTCGTGGATTTTGAAGCGAAAATTCATTTTAAATTCAACCGTCCATTAAAAAAAAAACGAACTTATAGAAGGAAAATTATAGAAGAGGGCCATGACTGAATATTGTTTTAAAAGTCTAGGCATCTGAATAATACCTTTGACGGTTCGTTAAATTTAAAATATGCTTTTATATCGTCTAAAAACCGTTTAAAACCGATTTAAATGGCCAAATTGTATAAAAATCCTTCACCGGCTTATAATGTCACAATCGGTTTATACATTTTCGCCCCATTTGCCGAGATTTACCCTCATACCGCCGCGTAAGATGATTACACATCAAAAATGTGCAGATATGAAAACCGAAAAAATTACCCTTCACTTTTAGATAGGAAAATCTATTAATATAATATAATTATAGTCAAAAGCGATCTTATCGTGCGGGTCCAAAGGTCACAATTTTCAGTAAAAACTTCATTTGTGGCAGATTTTGCGTCTAAAATCTGTCGAAGTAATGACATTTAATGAAAAATAGTAATAAATAATAAATAAAAATGTGACCTTTGGACTCGCACGATGACTATAGCCATAACGTAACTGTAATATTTTTAACCTGTTCTGATTCTGTTTAGCCCGTTTTGGCTATTTCTAGTCACTTTTGGTTAGTCGTTCAAACAACTTTCCGTTAGTTTCAACTTATTGATGTGTAAACATCTTACGCGGTAGTATGAAGGCAAATCTCGGCAAATGGGACGAAAATGTGTAAACCGATTCTAGCCGCTAGGGCGGTATTATATCCAATTTGCCATTTAAAATAATTTTAAATGGATTTTAGATGATAAAAAAGCATATTTTACATTAAACGAACAGTCAAAATTATTATTTATTAATTATTATATTCGCAGTGTATTTGGATCCATAGCACAGCTTATTTTTAATGGACGGTTGAATTTAAAATGAATTTTCGCTTCAAAATCCACGACAAATTCGTCAGAAGCCACGGCTATCGTCCTAAAAAGTCCGAATTTTCGGGTTTTTATATAATTTTGTCATTTAAAATCGTTTTTAAACGGATTTTAGATGATAAAAGAGCATATTATTATTTTAAATTAAACGAACTGTCAAAAGTATTATTCAGATGCCTAGACGTTTAAAACAATATTGAGTCATAGCCCTCTTCTAAAATTTGCAAAATTTGGTTATTGACTTTCCCAAATCTAAGGATGTCGGCCCACGATTACTAAGTAAATATGTTGTGTCCATATATTGATGTTATTCCTGATAGCATTAGATTATCGTGTCGAATTTGTGCAGTGAATTAATCCACTCCGAAGCTGCCAGTAAGTATTATAAAATAATCCTAACTAATATTACAGATGTGAATGTGTTTGTTTGTTTGTTGCTTAAGCTTTCACGCATAAACTGTTCCGATCATCATGAAATTTTGTACAAATATTTTCAAGAGTATAGTAAAGAACATAGGACAATTTTAGCTTTTATCCGAGGCTTCGTTCGCGTTGATTTTTTATTATTTTAAACTTGGTTATTAAACCTAATTTTTATTCTATGACCAAGGTAAAACGCAACAATGGCCATAGCATGTTAAAAATGCCAGTTCTCGTCCGATCACGAAGTTAAGCAACGTCGGGCGGGGTTAGTGGATGGGTGACCGCTCGGGAACACAACGTGCTGCTGTTGTTTGTTTACAACCGATGTCGTTAGAGGATATGTTTACACATCAGTGTCTCGACTACTACCAGACTCGCTCAATTTTTTTTAGTCATTTGAACTGACTCCGATACGTTATAATCAAATTTAATTTTTTTGGTTAGTTTTGGTTAGCTGCAAAAATTCGGTTCGTTTTGATTAGTTTTAACTTACTTTAATTTTTGCAATCTATTCCGATACGGTTTAGCCCGTTTTGGTGCTTTTGGTTACTTGTGATTAGTTTTGGTTGGACATTCAATCAGCTTTCGGTTAGCTATAGTTAGTATTAAATTATTTTAGTAATTTGAATCGGTTCCTATACGTTATGGCTAATTTTAGTTAGTCGGCAAAATTCGGTTAATTCAAGTTCGTTTCACCTTATAAGCTTAATATTTTTAATCTGTTCTGATATGTTTTAGCCCATTTGGGTGCTTTTGGTTACTTTTGGTTAGTCGTTCACTTGCGGCTAATTTCAGTTAGTTTTAATTTATTTTAGTTATTTGAATCGGGGCCAAAACGTTATAACCAATTTTAGTGTTTTTAGTTAGTCACCAAAATAAGGTTAATTTGAATTAGTTTCATATTCAATATTTTAAATTTTTTCGATACGTTTTAGCCCGTTTTGGTTCTTTTAGTTACTTTTGGTTAGCTTTGGTTGGTTATTCAATCAATCTTCATTTACTTTCAGTAAGTTCCAATTTATTTGAGCCATTTGAACCGGTTCCGATACGTTAAAACAATTTAAACGTTTTTGGTTAATAATATAGGTCGTCGCAAAAATTCGGTTAATTTGGGTTAGTTACTTATTTCATTCTTAATTTGTTCCGATACGCCTTAGTCCATTTTGGTTACTCTTGATTAGTTTTGGTTCAACATCTTTTGGTTAAGTTTAGTTAGTTTTAATTTATTTTAGTCATTTGAACCGGATTCGATACGTCATATCCAATTTTGATGTTTTTGGTTAACTTTAGTTAGTCGCCAAAATTCGGTTAATTGTTAGTTTCAACTTGTTTTAGCCCCTTTTGATGCCTTTGGTTACTTTTGGTTCATTTTGGTTAGTCGTTCAATCAACTTTCGGTTAATTTCAGTTAATTTTAATTTATTTTAATCATTTGGACCAGTTCCGTTACACTATCACCATTTTTAGGGTTTTTGGTTAGTCTCCAAAATTCGGTTAATTTAAGTTAGTTTTAACTTAGTTCAATATTTTAAATCTATTTCGATGCATTTTAGCCCGTTTTGATGCTTTTAGTTACCTACTATTGGTTAGTCCTTCAGTCAAGTCTCAGTTAAGTTCAGTTAGTTTTAATATATCTTAGCCATTTGAACCGGTTCCGGTACGCTATAAGCAATTTTAATGGTTTGGTTAGTTTTAGTTAGTCGCCAAAATTCGGTTAATTTGGGTTAAGTTTAACTTACTTCAATATTTTTAATGTATTTCGATATGTTTTACTCGTTTTGGTGCTCTTAGTTACTTTTGGTTAGTTTTGATTAGACATTCAATCATCTTTCGATACCATAAGCAATTATTATGCTTTTGGTTAGTTTTGGTTAGTCACCTAAATTCGGTTAATTTGGGTAAGTTTTAACTTACTTCAATCTTTTTAATCTATTTCGATATGTTTTAGCCCGTTTTGGTGCTTTTAGTTATTTTTGGATATTTTCAATCGTTTTTCGGTTATTTCCAATTAGTTCCAATTTATTTTAGTAATTTGAACTGGTTCCGATACGTTATTAGCAATTTTAATGTTTTTGGTTAGTTTTGGTTAGTCACTAAAATTCGGTTAATTTGGGTTAGTTTTAACTTACTTCAATATTTTAAATCTATTTCGATACGTTTTAGCCCGTTTTGGTGCTTTTCGTTAGTTTTGGATAGTCGTTCAATACACTTTCGGTTAGTTTCAGTTAGTTCCAATTTATTTTAGTCATTAGAACTGATTCCGATACGTTACAATCGATTTAAGTTTAAATAAACAAGCTAACACGATCTCTCACGGGTACGACGGCATGAATGTGACAAATGTAGCATGCATTTTTTCACGATTTGAGGCCCTGTTTAGGAAAACAGAAACATTTTCAATGTTAAAACAAAACGATAACGTAAACCCGCAAGCGCGACTATGCAACAGATCTCTCACAGGGTACATGCTCGTTTACTGTTGCAACGTTGCGACCTCCGCCCGACGGTCGTAAAATATCAGTACATTTACGACCGTCGATCGCGAACCTCTGTAAAGTACAGCTGCTTCAAATGCTCCGTGTAACGCGCGTATACGGGCCACAATGAATTTGGCAGCGGTGCACGTTTTGTGCCGGAACTCTGTGTCCGCATTTAGAATAACCGGCATTTTGCGAGCATTTCATACCAGATTTATTGTTAAATATTAAATATTACTTTAAGCCGCTCACTTTGGTCTGTTTTCGAACGAGTGCCTGACGTCACTGACTATTATTTCCGTCTCAAGGTATAGTTTGGGTTAGGTTTCCTTACTTGCGCCTCCGGAGCCAGTGAAGCGAGCGGAGGGCCATGCGTAAAGTGAAATATTAGACATTCTAAAATAGTAAACAAACGCTCTAAGTCTCGCTAGAAACGAGTTACATACATTGCTACGCTTTTTCTTTTCATCTATATGGCGCAAAACCTTCGCCCTAGCTTAGAAGGAACTGAGAGTGAATAATTTCAAATTAAAAGAAAAATTTAAACATTACCTCCTACAACTAGGCCTGGCGGCTTACGCGTGACGTCATCCAAAGTGGTCTTAACTTATTTACAGGGGTATATTGAAATGTGCAATTTCTTTTAAGACATTTTACAATACCTAAAGTCTATTCAGAGATATACCGTTCATCGCAATTTGCATTTTAAGACATTTTACAATACCTTTTAAACTTTTTCTACCTGATGGTCAATAATTTGGGATGTTGATATGCAGGGTCGACCTTAATTTTACCTGACAATAATGAGGTGAACAAAGAATAAATGTTTTTAAATGTATTAGTTTGTTCTTGGTCTTCCTTCGGGCTGTTTATATTTTAATAGGTTCTTATTGACATTAAGTATTAATCCTAAAAGTTGAACGCATAATGTGGCAAGAGACGCGGGAGTGAAAAAGTGTTTAAACGAGAGTGACAAGGATCTAGTGAGAAGAAAAGTTTGTATAAGGAAAAGTTAGTACCGACATTGGATTCCTTAAAATTACGTTTGATCTCCGATGAAACTAATATAACCTATAGCCGCACTACTCTGTATAATACTTTGAAAGAGATGGGCTTTAAATATAAGATAATAAATAAAAGACAAACAATAATGGAGCCCAAAAGATTACGCAAATTAAGATTTGAATATTTGCAGAGCATCAAAAAATACAGATCCATTGTATACTTAGATGAAACTTGGTTTGACAGTCATGAAACTGTTAAAAAAAGTTGGGTTGATTGTACTACAAATTGTAAGACTAACGCTCCCTCAAACAAAGGAAAAAGAATAACAATTATTAATGCTGGATGGGAAAATGGATGGATTCCTAATTGTTTATTGCTATCGGCCAAAAGTTTTAAAGATTATAGCCTAGACTACCATCATAACACAGATGCTGAACTTTTTGAGAACTGGTTTAAAAATTATCTTTTGCCAAACATTCCAAAAAACAGTGTTATCGTTATAGACAACGCAAGTTATCACAGCCGACAACTGAAGAAAATGCCGAACGGTGCAAATACCAAGTCACAAATACAAACATTTATGTTACAAAACGACATATATTTCGAAGATTATTATACAAAGAATGATTTGCTGGAAGTTTTAAAAGCATTCAACTTTAACAAAGAATATGTGTGCCATATCATGGCGAAAGAATGTGGTCACAATGTTTTACGACTAACACCATATTATTGTATCTTTAACCCGATAGAACACATGTGGCACCAAATAAAAACACGAACAAGAGCTCTAAATGCTACACCAACACTTAGTGCAAATGTTATTGAATTATTGAAAAAAAATATTTCCGAAATACCAAGCGAGAATTGGAATTCCGTTAACCATATCATTAAAATTGAGAATACATATATTACTTATACACATGATATAATAGAACCTCTAATTATAAATGTATGTGAGGATAGTGACAGCGAAACCGAACTATGCCTAGAATAAAAATTTTGTAATATATGATCACGAGTAGCCTCCACCACGTGGCACGAGTAGCTTAGGGAGTAACTGATTTCTTTAAAGAATAACTTCTCAGATAAGAGCCGTGTCGCGATTAGTACAATGACGCGGTCTCAATGCTTCCTTTATTCTACCACTGGATGTTCTACTCGCGAGGACACGCCTTGTTTAGCGTGCCGGGGGGTAACTGAGGTAGACCGGGACCGCGTTACGTGGGGTAAGAAGAGATGATAAAGTAAGCACGTTTAGTTTATAACAATAACAATGTATTAACGATAAAACTTTAACAATAATTATTGGTCAGAAAAAATGAGATTCTATTATACCCGATTACTATGGTGCGCATGTTTTCTCGATTTGAGGTACTGTTTATAGGTCTTTGTTTACTCTGTCTTATAATTTATAGTTTTTCTTAAGAGTTGGGTTTTATTTAAGAGCACTAAGAGATTTCACTAAACTTTTTAACTGACTATTTAGACACTTGTCTTTCTCAACACTCTGACAAACTTCTTGTCAGGACTTTACTATGGAGGTTGTGCAACCCCTGGTCCTAGCAGTCGTCAAATGACTAACCGGTACCAGATTTGGAAGGAAAGGACTAGAACCTAAAGCAGTCGTATGGCTAACTTAAGGAGCGGATAGAACCCAGAAGGCAGTCGTCAAATGACTAACCTTGGGAGCTGGAGGTGAGACTAAAGTCTGCCGAACTGAGGGTTCGGTAGCGTATTTATATACAACAAAGTGATGATCATTGCATGCATAAGGTTCAAAGTCGCTCCCGTTGATTGCTCGCGTTGTTTATAGTTTGCCTTTAATGTTTATATAACAATCTCCAAGTTCAAGTTCAAACTTGCGACAGGGTGATATTTGTTTAGTAGCTTATGCATTTTAGTAGATTACAATATAATATAAATACTTTTCGAATAAAATGCACAATAAATAGCGAAATATTTATTATTCCGGCCCTAACACCCTTATTTCATACTCCCAAATTATTGACCATCAGGTAGAAAAAGTTTAAGAGGTATCGTAAAATGTCTTAAAATGCAAATTGCGGTCAACGGTATATCTCTGAATAGACTTTATGTAGTTTGAAACGTAATTGGCCTAATACAATACCTCCTACAAGGTGATATTACTTTAAGCACCACCATTATTACTGATAATATGTATTACTTATTTTTTTTTTAAATTAAATTGCAGTTTACTTACCTTTTTCTGCATACATAAATAATATTTAAGGGCTTCCGGTTAAAACAGGGCTGCGAGTCATGAACTCCCCCTTTAGACGCGCCTCATTCGATTTTTGTTAAAGGAAAGCGAAATTTCAAAGGTAAAATCTGTGAATATCCAGTTTATCAAAATAGAATCTATTTTGATAAACTGAAACTAAATACCACCAATCTATTTATAGATAGGTGGTAAAATGTCACTATAGGTATAAAGGTGTCATAATAGTTAATAGTAATGTCAAATTTGGTAGTGTGTTTTCTCCTAGGTGTTCTCCATCCAAAGAACCTTGCAATCTTCAAATATTTATGATAAAACATGAAAGCTTTATACAGGTTTCGGATTGTAATTTTTAGTGTAAGATTGGGTATATTACTCGGTATATTATTGGAGTCTAATATTCATTTATTAAGTCTCCAGTTTCCTTTTTTTTACCCAAAAAATTATGATTATGTTTAGGACAATAATTATTAAGAAGTATATTTGAAATGCTGCTAAGAAAAATTTTTGAAACCTCAATTTTTAGGTGATTTTTAAAATTTTCAAAAGGAGTCAAAAGGCTGTTTGGATTTAGATAGTTAAACAACAGCTCACAAAGAAAATACATTTTATTGTAAATATCTAAAAATGTGTCTTCGAACTCATTAATCAGTTTTTTAAATATAATATAGGCTGTTGAAACTACGTCCACTACTTGTTCACGAGGATATAAAAGAGACCCACGACTTAAGGAATTAATTAAATTGTAAGAATCGTCTACAACATAAGGTTCATTTAAAGTTAAATTTTCTTTGCAAAATTCACAACTTATTTTTTTTAAAACAATATGACAGCAATATTCACGTAAATAAGTGATTACTGCATTTGCATTTTTAGCAGACAATTAAATTTCGGATCATCGTTGCAGGCTGATAGTATTTCTCTGGTGAAGGATTCTTGAAATCTATCTAGTAAATCTTTTCCCTTAAGAGGGGTTTTAACATTAACTATTCTCCACCAGGTCTATATAATATTAATAAACTCTGCTGTCTTGTGAATGTGACCAATTATTAACAAAACCTTTCAGAGCCTCTATAATAAAAGGATTAAATATTTTGAGACCTAACTTAATATTTTGCCTTTCTATAGATGATGGAAAGAGCCTTTAAACTAAGGGAATGTTTTAATATTTGTCTCGTTCTAGTTCATGAAGTTTTCTGACCACTGAAAACGAAGCACATTTTTTTTGGCCTATCTCAAAATCGGGATAGAAAAATGCTTCTCAGGTTTAGTTAGTCAGTTGTTAAAAATACCTTTTAGTATATAAACAGTGTCAAGAAGGTAAAATAATGTCTTACATCAATATGGGGATCTGTTAAGAATCTTACATATAGATTTTACAGTGTTAGGATGAGGTAAAATAATAGGAGCATGATTACGCAAATATTTATAGGAATAAGGGCATGTAGCAAACATTGCATTACAGCCTTTATGAGGCATAATTACACTAAATATCACTTACCCCAAAATTAGCTAACAGGAACAAAATTTATAAACTTGCTGTACACAATGACCCGGCCGGCGAGCACAAAATAAATCGCACTCTTATTACACGAAAGTTTAAGTCCATACATTTTGGAAAGCTAAAAACATGAACTTTAGGTCCTTTCGGCTAATTTCCACGGCAGCCTGGTGCACAGCATCTGGACGGCATTGTTCACATAAATTTAAAACACTAAAGTACTAATCTTATACATAAATTAACCGAAAATCAATTGAAAATCGAAGAACAATTAAGAATCCGGTCGAATGTCGAAAGAACGCTGGCAACTGACAGCCAGTAATAATAATAATAATAATAATAATAATAATAATAATAATAATTTATATTACCAAAAAAATACACAGAGTACATTGGGTCGTCATTGAAAATACAAAAAAGACAAGAAATAATACAAAAAAATACATTAGTTAAGCAAAAAAAAATAATAAAAAGAAAAAAATGGAATAATATAATTCTATGGTGGATTACAAAAGGGAAAAAACAGAATATTTAAGTCGGATACAGAAACATACAACACAATATGTCAATACAGAAAATACAAAATAATCATCCATAATTCTCAAAGGGACTTGATCTTTAATTCCAAAGGGGGACAAAGAACACAAAGTCAAAGTCACCGTCAAAGTATATGTGTATTTAGAGGTTACACGTGTTTCGCCTTACGGCAACATCAGACCTAAATAAAATGATAACGTAGAACCACAGAAAAATTAAAACTAATGAAAAAACATACCTTAATTATGTAAACAACAACCACAACGCTCACAAGTTAAAATTATAATACAGGTACTGTTGGTGTTTCATTTACATCTAAACATTACTGAAAAATAATTTAGCGACATTCACATACCTATTATAGTGCATGAATGTCGCTAAATTATTTTTCAGTAATGTTTAGATGTAAATGAAACACCAACAGTACCTGTATTATAATTTTAACTTGTGAGCGTTGTGGTTGTTGTTTACATAATTAAGGTATGTTTTTTCATTAGTTTTAATTTTTCTGTGGTTCTACGTTATCATTTTATTTAGGTCTGATGATGCCGTAAGGCGAAACACGTGTAACCTCTAAATACACATATACTTTGACGGTGACTTTGACTTTGTGTTCTTTGTCCCCCTTTGGAATTAATACAGAAAATGCATTTAAATTCAGTACAAATAATGTAAAAATATGTATATAAATAACAGTGTACAGACAGTTACATGTACGAACAATAAAAACAATTAAAGCACAAAAAAAACAATGAATAGCAGTAGTCAATAATAATAATAATAATAACAATAATAATAAGTTTATATTGCCAAAAAATACACAAAGTACATTGGGTCGTCATTAAAAATACAAAAAAGACAAGAAAAATACCAAAAAAAAATACATGGTAAGCAAAAAGAGAAAAAAATGAGTGGAATAATATAATAGTATGGTAGATTGCAAAAAGGAAAAACAAACAGAATATTTAGGTCGGATACTGAAACATACAACACAACATGTCAATACAAAAAACGCATTTAAGTTAAGTACAAATAATGTAAAAATTTGTATATAAATAACAGTGTACAGACAATTACATGTATGAACAATAGAAAACAATTAAAGCACAAAAAGAAAGCTAGCAGTAGTCAATAGAGACAGCATTCTATTTACTTGTCAGAGTGGCAGTAAAAGTACCTGTACAAAGATTTAAGGCGAGCTAATGGTGATTTAGCTGTGAAAATCCATATACTCGTCAATCGTATAAAATGCCTTAGTAGCAAGGAAATGTTTTACCTTGTTAGTAAATTTATCGCCACGCATCGCCCTCAACCCATACGGCAACCCATTATAGAGCTTTACACAGTTGTAGAGAGGGGATTTTTTTATAATGAGCGGTTCTATGTAAAGGAATCTTAAGCAATTCACTACCCCTGGTATTGTGATGGCTTGTAGATCCTAGTCTCTCAAACGATGAGCGGTTACTATTGACGAATTGCAAGCACCTTAGTATATATATGGATGGAAACGTCAAAATTTTATTTTGGGCAAAAATTCCTCTACAACTTTCTCGGGAGGGTAGGTTAAAAATAAGCCTTAATATCCTTTTTTGATTTACAAAGATACGGCTGCAGTGCGCGCCAGTTCCACCCCAAGAAACAATATTATAGGACATATGACTATATGCCAAAGCGTATTAGACAGATAGAAGTCCCTCGGTATCAAGCGTGTTTTTTAAGCTTAGTACAGCAAAAAAAGCAGAGTTTAATTTAGCACATACGTAATCAACATGACTACAAAAAGATAGTTGAGGGTCAATCAATATAGGTCCCAAGAAATTTAGTTTTACTAGAAAACTTGATATTAAGTATTTCCTCGCAGTCGGACTCTGATAAAGAAAAACGATTAAACATATTCATATAAACTGTCTTTTCCATGTTTAGGATCAGTCCATTCTGCCTACACCATACTTCCATATCGCTACATACACTCTTTACACATTTGTACAATTCATCCAGACTCTTGGCACCAACAACTATGGTTATGTCGTCCGCATACATGGTAACATGTCCACATCCAACATTCAGAGGCAAGTCATTCACATACATTAGAAACTATAATGGACCCAGCACTGAGCCTTGCGGAACCCCAAGCTCTATCCATCTCTCCTCAGACTGGACACCACCATATTTAACAGTCATTCTTCTGTCACTTACATAGGACTCAATCCATTTCAGCATCTTCCCACGAATTCCCAGATTGTACAATTTACTGACAAGAATTACTTATTTATGGTATCAAACGCTATGGACAAATCAAAAAATACAGAGACCACATGTTTTCCATCATCAATGCAGCAAAAAATATAATTCAGCGTTCGGTATGATGCGGTTTCCGTTGACCTATTTGGAAGAAATCAGTGCTGAGCTAAATTCAGAATGTTAAACCGGTCGATAATAGTATATTATGATATAAGTGTATAAGAGGGCCTTTAAAGCACGCGCGACATATTTCAAAACACGACGCGAAGCGGAGTGTTTTGTAAGTCGCAAGGGCTTTAAAGGCCTCTTATACACGTATATCATACGCTATTTTTTATTACGAATGCTTCATAATCTCAAAAATGTTTTAAATATTAAATTTAAGGGATATATTGACGAATATATTAATCTATCACATTTGACATGATCAAATATTTCTATAGCAACCTTTAAAAAAGTAGGCGCACCATAAACATCATTTTATGCACGCTACAGCGTGCGATAATCGTTGATTATGATGCATGCGTAATAAAAAATGTATTATCTTATTATAAACAACCATTTCAAATATTTTTGAAAATGTACTAAGCAGATATCTGTCGGTAGTTCTCAATATTATGACAGTCATTCTTTTTATAAACAGGAACAACATTTGCGGTCTTAAGAACCGCCGGAAAAACACCATCCTCAAGACTTGCCTTCATCAGTCTTGTCAGAGGCTGAACAATGCAATTTCTAATCCTTTTAATTATTTTAACGTTTACGTCATCGAATCCAGAAGAGTTTTTGTTCTTTAGCCCCGCAATAATGTTTAGTACTTCTTCTTCGTTCACAGGGTCAATTACAATCGTGTTCTGAATGATAGATGAAACCGTACAAGAGCATTCATTTATTCCATAATTATGATACAATTTCTTAGACGAAACAGTGCTGAAATAAATCACAAATTGATTTGCAATTTGACTAGGTTTAGTAACAATTTCATCATTCATGTGCAGTTCGATTTGACGTTGGGTATTTTTTTGCCTACTTAGTTTGACATTTACAAAAGACCATATTGTTTTTGATTTACAATCCGAATTATTTATTTTGTTTTTATAAAAAGTTCGTTTGGTATACTTTATCTGATGTTTGTAGGATTTTTTGATTTCTTGATATTCAGAGTGTACAGGGTGTCCCAAATTCGAGCCTCATCATTGGGATCTCGGAAACTAGAAGAGATACGAGGTCGGTTAAATAGAGGCAAAGTTGTGCAATTTGATGCTGATCAAAATGCCGCCTTAAAAGTTAAAAAATTCGGAACACTTCCGAAGATATTTAGAAAAAACCGAATATTCGCGATTTCATTTTTATTTTTTTATGACTCTATTTGAATAGATATGACAAAATAAATTTCACATTCTCATTGCTACTTTTTCTGTTCTACAAGATGGTGTTATCAGATTTTCAAACCGACGTTTCGTCTTTGAGCTGCCATAATCAACTTTGTTTTGTTAAATACGGCCCTGGATTTTTTATTACGGATTTTAAGAGCTTTTAATGTCCCAAAACCAATGATGCATCGCACTTATTGGAAAAAATCATTTTAATGATTCCCTGGTAAAATCTTACCAAAAATATGTTTTCTGTCTCTCTCTAACACACGAGGTCTTATGGAAAATGCCATTAATATGAATTTTTCGAATAAGTGCGATACCTCATTGGTTTTGGGACTTTACATGCTCTTAAAATCCGTAATAAAAAATCTACGGCCGTATTTAAAAAAACAAAGTTGATGATGGCAGCTCACAGACGAAACGTCGGTTTGAAAATCTGATAACACCATCTAGTAGAACAGAAAAAGTAGCAATGAGAATGTGAAATTTATTTTGTTATATCTATTCAAATAGAGTCATAAAAAAATTAAAATGAAATCGGGAATATTCGGTTTTTTCAAAAAATCTTCGTAAGTATTCGGAATTTTTAAACTTTTAAGATGGCATTTTGATCAGCATCAAATTGCATAACTTTGCCTCCATTTAACCGACCTCGTATCTCTTCTAGTTTCCGAGATCCCAATGATGAGGCTCGAATTTGGGACACCCTGTACAGTAATATCATTGGAGCCACGATACATTCAGTATAACTCATCCAGTTTTTCCCATTGATTTGTATAGGAGTGGATAAGCAATAGCCGTCTGTCGCACTATTCAAAAGTGGCAAACTATGGGCGAAAAAACAGGTTTCTGCGCATGACAAAATCGACGCAAAATGGGAAAACGTAAACAAAGAAGATACCGTTTTGTCATGCGCACTAAAACACTTGCCGTCTCAACAGGCGTCGGTCAGGATCGAACTTGGCTTTTGTCTTTGACGTGTTTTCGTTTTGACGGCGCGGCGTTTTGAGTTAATAATTCGAGTTTTTATTTTTTTTAAATTTCTTTGGACCTAGTGTCTTTAGTTGCTTAATTAGTTTTAGTTTAGTGGTTCACGTTTGTGGTTTGTGCGTACCCTATTTTGATTTTCGTTTAAATTGAACAATACGCACATACACAATAGGCGATGCTACCAAAATAGAATCCTGAAAGTGTATGGTTGTGTTTTGTAGTAGTAGAGGCAAAATACCCGGGATTTCCTATTTCAAGTAAGTCTAATTATTATAAGTATTACTTATTTATACCTTATTGTTTGTTTCACTATGCTAACTGGGGCCTATTCCACAATCGGGAAGACTCCTCTACCGAATATTTGATGAAATAATCACTTTCGAAGTCCGGGCCTGTCTATTTACTTTCACGGTGCAACAGCTAGCTCCTACTAATTTTCTAATGCGCAAGTCCAAATAGAAATCTCTTTGTTTACATTTCGCGGTCGTAAATTTGCCATGTTTGGTCTATTTATTGCTTATCCACTCCTATACAAATCAATGGTTTTTCCTTTATTCGTCTTAAATCATCGCTATACCATCCATTTACCTGTGCTTTTTTGCGGGGCTTGTATATCTGTATGGGCAACAACAATTAAGACAGTACACAACACCGGCAACAAAACTCGCCCACAAGTCATCATTACACATAGTAAAACCCAAAATTAAACTCCAATTCTGTGACATTATCATGTTAGAAAAAAAGGATATATTATTTTCGGAGAGGTCTCTACAGGGATACTCCGGTTTAAAATCCTGAATGACATTCTCACCGACAGACAAATCAAAAACAAACATATGAGCCAGGTGATCACTAATGTGAGGAGCAAATACATTACACTGAAAGAGACTATTGGGAATATTAGTGGCGACATAGTCTATACTCGATGAGCTTGTATGGCCTACAGAGTTTGTATAAACTCTAGTAGGTAGAAAAGTTGTGATGTCTAACCTAAAAGAGTCAAACAGATCTCGGAGCAGTCTCTTCTGATCACTATCAGCACTATAATTAATATTCAAGTCCCCACAAAAAATCATATATTTCCCAGTTTTATGTGCCAGGGAGAGAGCAGCGCTGGCTAGCTCCATAAATACACCCAAATCCCCAGATGGAGGACGATAACAACATACAACACAACAATCTTTAGAAAACACACCACACATTTCACTATGAGCTTCAACAGACGTTGACTCGGCAGCACCAAAACGCTCAAACACTTCCCTTAAGCTGTTTTTTATGAGTATTAAAGAACCACCGTGGCTTGATTGGCTTCTACAAAAATACGACAATACCATATACCCAGTGACCCGCAATTCAGCACGTGGTGGGAGCCAGTGCTCAGTAACGCATATTATATCAATGTTTTCAGTAGTGAGTACATTCTCTAAAATATCTATTTTATTTGTTAGGCATTGTACATTTAAGTGACACAATGTCAAACCCTTTATATGCGTCATACTTCCCAGTGGCGGCTCGTGACAGTTTAGTGAGGTAGGGCCAAATCTTGATCTAATATTATCATTTCAAATGTCAAAAAAGTTTTAAATCTAGGGGAATTAAAAACTTACCAAAACTGTGTGGAGATATCAATATTTCAGGTCACAGCCAAAATACAATTTTTCCAATCAATTTTTAATATGATCTTTAAGGGTTTTGTCTAATTCTGAGCTTAAATTTATTAATTCCCGAAATATGCCTTTATTTTGTGAGGTCTCTTTTTCATCATGGCCTCTGAGGTCTAACTCAAGTGCACCACAAAAACGAACGCAGTTTATAATTTGATTTAACACATATTTATTTTTATCAACTTGCTTGTTTTGTTCAATTAGTTGGTTACGATATACAGAGTTTAACTGAGTTTTAATATTAATTTTACCAACGCATGGAAAAATTCAAAATATTGTTCATGTGTACCTTTGATTTTTCCCAGACATGGAAAGATCATCTGTTCCTTTTTGAGATCGAGTTTCCTCTCCTCCAAATAAAACACACACAAAACAAAATAGTCGCATAGATTCATAACACCCCCACACCCAAATATTGTTTGCATAAATATTTCGTTTAAATTTACGCGAACGCATTTTTTGCCCACCTTGGGTTTTTTCAATGTTTAAAGTTTAAATTGGGCAACGGTCGTCCTAACTCCTTAATTTCAAATTATTGTTCCAAAGTTAAATTGGAAAATGCATTATTTAAAATTTAAAAACTAATTTTATTCATTATTTTTAATAGATAAAAAAAAGAGTCCGATTTGTCCGATAAAACACCAAAAAGTCCGAAAGCGCCATCCCACGACTGTAAGAACAAATTAATACTTTATGGTACCGATATCGATAATAGCCATAAACCCATAATAACCCCAAGAATGATAAACTATTCTTAAAGTTCTTGTAATAACCCGTCAACCCGTAACGTAATTAGTGCCACAGTTTTGCCAGTCAAAACAATAACACGTGCGTTTTGTTATGAAAGATTCTTATTGGTTGGGAGCCTGGCCCAAAATTATTTAATTTGCTGTAGCTTTACCACATTATTTTCAAGGCCATTTCCTATCGTTATTCGATGTAAGCGCATAGATACTGGGCCTGGCGCGACAACTACGTGTCTGATTTCAATTGCTCTGATTGAGCATAATCGAATATTTCGGGTATTGCGACTTGCGACCGGCTGCGTTCCATTTTTATTTTTTGTTTGCTACACATTTTTTGTTGGCACTGAAAATAAGTGACCAGATTATCAGTTTTAAATTTGAATTGGTAGGGCCATGGCACCGTGGCTCTACCCCAAGAACCGCCACTGATACTTCCTCCAGCTCCCACTGGGACAATCGTAGATATAAAACATTATTATGTTCATCCTGACAAGAGCGGACAATAGTTTTATCAGCTTCAACAACACAGTCAACACTATTTGAGACTACCGCAACCACGTCCGGATCAGCTCCGAGAGGGTCACTGCCTGAGCCATGGCAGGGCGGCGACAGTATCTGGTCAGGCAAAGTACTTAATCTGCCATCACTAAGAATTGAGAGGTCATTAACTTCATGATTCTGAGCTATATACAACGAATCATCCGATATCACTGATTTCAGTACAATTTTATTATCAAAAGAGAGTCGATCAAAACTAGCTAAGTGATAACAGATTTTATTTTTATTAAGGCGATATTTGCCATTAGTTTTACAGTTAGTCAATAATCTAATCGACACATTATAGTTCTGTCGCTTGGTTAAAAAGTAATTCAATAGATCATAAAATCTATTATATGTTGCCTGATGATAATCAATGTCATATTTCAAACACAGTATAAGATTTGTGTACCTTCCCAATGAAAACAAACTCTCCAAGCAATCTCTTTTCAAATACATGGAAAAACTTAAATCTAAAAATACAACAACTGAGCCAGATTTTTAAGAATCGTCTCGTCATCCTTGAACTGCTAACGACAGCCCAAATATTAAATCGTTTTCGTTGGTAGTTGCGCAATGGTAAAAAATTGTTGTACTCATGGCCTTATATTGTTACGAATTTGCAGAATTGCCTCGTCCTGACCATCAGGATTTGGCTCGTCTCGGTTGGTAGAGTTAGTTCCATACATTATTTGGGATTTAAACTATTTAACGTATATCTAGTTGGACTAATAACTAATTTTTACAGCATTTGTTGAATGACATTTGAAATTATGTTTTTATATGGAACTAAATATCTATAGAAAATAATTAGGTTATTGGTTAGCAACTTTTATTTTCTTAAAGGTTTTGATTCCGTTATGCTTCACTTTCCAGTTTTTATGTATTTACTTTTCGGATTTTATATATTTATTTATATTTAATATAACTATACTATAATATACCAAAGCAAACTTTTACATTACATATCTAATATATTGTTAATTGTAATCCAAGACAAATATTTTACGTTTCTTTGAAAACTAATTTGTGGGAAACTACAGTGAGTTGCCCATATTGTGATAAAGCGCCCACTCTGGCAGCACTGGATACAGAATACCTACATCGAAGACGGCGAGACGGAAATTGACATTCCAGTCGCCCAGCGTGGCAATCAACGTTAAATACGGAAGTAAGCGCGATAACATAATCAGTACTTTTACTAGGCTCCTCTGAATGCTTTTCTTATGGCAAAAAGGATTGACCTCTTACGATGATGTCACTGCTAATTTTAATATTAGCTATTTGGCCTAGTTGTAGGAGATAATGCTTCGAACCGCCCATTTAATTCCAGATTCATAAACTGCCATGTGTAGTTGCAAAACGACCGTAACTTAGTTTATTTCCGCGCTATCGAGTCTCTCGTTTGCTTTGTATATTTTAGTTTGTTTTAGTAGTTTGCGTTTTTTTATGATGCATTTGGTTATAAATTTAATAAGGGAGCCATTCGGTACCCGTTCACTCGCGGATAAAACCGAAATAAAAAGACTAGGACGGCCTACTCAACATTTAGACATAGTTCAATCTGTATCGAGTAAAAATCGAACTTAATCAAAAATTTAATGCGGGAATTTATGATAAACATACGTGGATTTGTGGGTGCGAAACAAAAATTGGTTAGAGTGATTTGAACCCGTCAGGCGATCCCACTTCCCACTGTCAATAAATATATTTCTCTTCAATTTTGTAGCCATGTTTATAACTACATATTTTTTTTAAATGCGATCCTGGTTTTGTACATTTGATATTCCCATCATACCCATAAATAAGTAATAACAAAAGCTGTTCGCGCCGCTTTTTCAAACATTTTATCTTTTTTAATACAAAGTGTTTTAACGTTTTTTTGTAAATATTTGGGCGTGGCACCCCAAATATTTTTTTCACCTCCTCCCCAGGAGGCGTGAGTGCAACCCCCAAGCCCCAAATGTATAAGTGAAGAGTAGTGGTTGTGTGCATGTATTCCATGCAAAATTTTAATCCAAAAAGGACTTCTTATAGAAGCATAACAACAGAGCGCTTTCGGCCTAGGCCATCATCATTGTTACTTGTCATTTGGACTTGAAGAGCATATCAATGAAGAGAACCAAACAACACCAACAAACAACGGTCAAATCACAATTAAAAAGTTAAAAGTTTCATTATTTTAAAAGATATACATAATTAAAGGCCGATGCCTCAACCACAGTTCCACGAAAAGCGTGGTTGAGGCGTTATGTATATCTTTTAAAATAATGTGACTTTTAACTTTTTAATTGTGATTTGACCGTTGTTTGTTTCTCTTCGTTGATATGCTCTTCGGGTCCAAATGACAAGTAACACTGATTATGGCCTAGGCCGAAAGCGCTCTGTTGTTATGCTTCTATAGGAAGTCCTTTTTGGATTAAAATTTTGCATGAAATACAAAGTGTCTCATTTAGTACCAAATGTATAACTCACCAGGTTCCACTGACTGATGTAGTATGTAGTATATTTTCTGTTGGTGTCGGTGTTAGTGATAGTAAAGTTGTTGGTTTTAACGCACACAAATCTTACACAACGATTCTATTACTTTTCCTTTTTCGTGCATTTAACTTGTTTGTATAATATTTATATACGTATTAAATATTATTTTTACAAAAATGTGTTTGCTTATTTTACCTGCAAAATCTTCTAAAATTGGTAAAAGTGTATTTTTTTTATGGCTGTGGCACACACACTAAAGGGAGACCCTAGGACGCTCGACGAGCGGTGTGCGTGCGAAGATGTTGATTGACACGGCTCTTGAATATTTGTAAGTTGTAATTAGTGGGAAACAGATGTCCTGGGAGTGAGTTCCACAGTGATGCATCCTGGGAATATCTGCCGTGAAAGTATCTGTAAAACAGAGATATCTCGACTACATGTCTGCGGTGTTCCAGACTATCTAGATTCCGGGTCGCCGACGAGACGCACAGCTCTCTTCTGAATGGAATCCAGCAGCTTTAGGGTGTGCTTTGGTGCGGCACCCCAGATATGTGAGCAATATTCTAAGCACGGGCTTATTTGCGCTTTGTAGAGCAAGAGCAACTGCTGCGGTGTATAGTTTTTTGTTGCGAAATAGCGCACCAAGCTTCTGGGAGGCTGATTTTGCGATGTTAGCAACATGGTCATGCCAGGACATATTGCTGTTGACTGAGATACCCAGCAGTCCGATTGACGAGGATGAAGGAATGGTCGACCCCTGCCGTAATGATGTCAGGGCCCGCTGTATTGGCCCTCTTGGTAAACGTGGCTGCTTGGGTCTTTGCTGCATTGAACTGGACCAAATTTCGGTCGCCCCAAGTTTGAACTTTCATCAGGTCTTCATTAATTGCTGTAATCTGCTCTTGTCTGCGGTGATGAGTCTCAGTCGCTGGTAAGGGTTTTTCTGATCTAAAGTGGGAGACAAGGGTACTTTCATCTGCAAAACTGTAAACAGGATTATTTGTTTCGGTCAGCAGGTCATTAATATAGATGAGGAACAGAGTTGGTGAAAGTATTGCGCCTTGAGGCACGCCCGCGTTGATGGTGAATGTGGCCGAGATGTGTCCATCGACTGCAACGTGCAGAGATCGGCTCTTAAGGAAACTGGCAAACCAGCTGCAGAGAGAGGCTGGCACCGAAGGACGGTAGTTTGTTGAGCAGTCCGTCATGCCAAACTCTGTCGAATGCCTTTGAAATATCCAACGCAATCGCTCGAGACTCTCCGTAGTTCTCAATTGCCCTACTCCATATATAAGTGACATATGCCAATATATCTCCTGTGGATCTCTCTTTGCGAAAGCCGTATTGATTATCGCTGATTATTTTGTTGTTCTCGAGGTACTTGAGTAGTTGCTGATTGACTACACGTTCCATGACTTTGGAGATTATTGGAAGCAGGGCAATTGGACGATAGTTTGAGGGCGTGGTTTTCTTGCCTTTTTTTGGAACAGGTTGCACTCGAGCGACTTTCCAAGAAGATGGGTAAATCCCTTTTCCGTAAGACAGAGAAAAAAGCCTGGAAAAAACGGGTGTTAGTTCGTTGGCGCAGTTCTTTAACACGATGGCAGGTATTCCGTCCGGTCCTGATGCCTTTTGCGTATCTAGATTTTTGAGGATTTTACGAATATCATGGTGATGAAATTTGACTTCTGCCATGGTAGTGTTGATGTTCGATATGGTGGGAAGAGTCTTGCCTTGGGGGACGTCTAAGGTAGAGTGTGAAGAAAACATTTTGGCGAGCATGTTTGCTTTTTCCTTGGCTGTAGTCGCCGTGATGCCACGTTCGTTTGTCAAAGGTGGGAGAGACGTTTCTGTAAAATTGTTGCTTACTGCTTTTGCTACCGACCAGAAATTCCTGGAGCCACTGGGGCATTGCAAAAGTTTATTCCTGATTCTTTGATTGTGTTTGTCCTTAGTTTCGTCGATAACACACTTGCATTCGTTTCTCGCTTCGACAAAATAATTGCGATTTTCAGCGGTCTGATTTTGCTGCCAGTACTTGTAGGCTTGCTGTTTCCTACCCACAGCTCTTTCGCATCTTCTGTCGAACCAGAGCTTTCCTTTTGATGGTAACTTGATGGAATTTGGGATGTATGCTTCCATTCCTGAGGAGATTACTTGCGTGATCTTTTCGCAGCAGACTGACGGGTCGTCAGCGCCAAAGCAGACGTCGAGCCAAGGAAAATCTTGGTAGAACTATCTATGGTCATCATTTTTGATAAGGGGGCACTCTGCACTCACGTACATTTAGGAAAGTTTTGGTTTTTGGTTTATCGAGCTAGAGTGTTAAACGAAATTTTTCCTAGTATTCAGCAGCAATATATAATTTGTGATAATGGAGTACGCAAACAAATACTTTTGAAAAGTCCTTTAGTAGAATTAGAAATTATACGGTACACCTACAAAACATACCATCTTCCGATTTTCGCCAATTTCAATAGAGTTCGAAAGATCATTAAAAATCAAGATTATTGAACGCGGTTTGCAGACTTTCCGATTGAGTTGCATGTCACAAGTTTTCGGTAGGATTGCTATTATCATGATATAGGGGGTGATACATAATGTCATGCAAAAAAAAAACAAAAGGTTTGTGTGCGTGCCATGGCACGTTATAATTTGATTCGTTACTAAGGCAATCTCAATGTCTCTAGACGTTTTTGCCGCTTTTTGGATTTAAGCAATAACTCATATGTTGTTGAGTCGGTATTGCTTTGGCCCTAGATAAACTACTACAAATATTTTAAAAATGCTATAACTTGACAACGAAATGACGGAATTTTACGAGCGTTTCAACTTCGGAAAGCCTATTTCATGTAGATTTTCTGTGATCTAAAACATATACAGAGGGTTACAGTTTTAAAATATACGGCGCAGACAATAAACAAATCTTAAATATAGGGTAAATGAATGGGCGCCAAAAGGACAGTAGGTACCTATGCATTTGTTTTGTGTTAAAATTGTTCAAGTTGAAATTGATGTCAATATCTCGAAACAATTTTTACTGTTTACCGAATAGTGTTCTGTAAGTACCTTAACTTAACGCCGATTTATCCTATTTACGTACTTACTGTATTTTCGGCCTTTCTTCAACTTCTGTTCATTTTCTGAATCCAGGTTCGCAGTATCAGTGGGTTGACACCCTAATTCGTTGAAAATAATTTACCTAGACAACTACCCATATTTCTCCACCTAGTTTAAAACAACTTCATTCCTCTTTCCAGTAGTCAATTCTATCCTTAGTTATAAGTAATATAATAATTAAATGAGCGTAGGCCACATTCTTTCCGTTTTAAAATAATAAAACAATAACTGAGATTGCGAATTTAAGGGAGCACACGATTGAAAGGGAGCATTTTCTTATTTTATTAGTGGCTGGCTCAAATTTAGTCACGTAATTTCTGTTATGACCTAGGATTTAAAGTTCGCCAGACAATCCGTTATGGCACAATAAGAAGTAAATTTCATTGGTATTACCACTTAACCGCCGTGATTTTATTTGGTACCAACCTTCCTTGAGGATTAGTTCTTATCTGAGAACATGATAATTAAAAGCTAAGCAGTAAATCAATTACGGCTTAACGGAAAGAAAATTCATTAACATTAATTCTTAACCGCAGTGATTTACGCTGTATCAAACATTCCACGAAGCTTAAATTCATTCCTGGATTATGGTAACAAATTCTAAATTTCCTACTAAATAAAATAGAGAGTGACGCTAGCACTGAATTGTTTTAATGGGATACTCATTAAATTATCGAATACATACAACAATAATTGTCCAAATATATAGGCACCCTACGCATTATGATTTAAAACTAAACTTACTGTCTAACGCAAGCACTGAATTGTTTTAATGGGCTACTCATGAAATTCTCGAAGACATACAACAATAAATGTTCTAAATATACAGGCACCCTACGCATTATGATTTAACACTAAACTTACTGTCTAGGACTTAATGTTAAGCCGGAACCTGCCATCCTAGCCTCCATCGTTTCTTTTGACCACCTTCTTATTCGATGGGTGACGAATTTCAAACAACGTTTCTTGTCGAACCGACGACATGAATAAAATTTACTTAATTACTTATTTAATTTCCACGAGTCTTCAGAACTTTGAGATTTGAGACACTATTTACGGTTTGGTCAAAACTGTAACCATTTGGACATATAGTAACAGACTTGAAAAATTAACTTTATATTAAAAATTTCCCGAGTCCCATTCGGACATTATGACGTGCTACAACGCGTGAAGATTGTTTTCAGACTGTTTTTTTCCAGAGAAGTTTTTGCTTTTATACCCACTTTTTCGACTTGTTTGTTCCTAGAAAATCTGGATTCTACACCTGCGGCAATCAAAACACCTGCAGCGTGTGATGACGAAATGCACTTAAAATTTTCGCCGTTTTAACATGTATTGTAAATTCCAATCCCACCGAGTGTTCCAAATTTTTAATGATCCTATTAAAATTAGGTACTAGCTTTTTAAATTCCAAACTTAATTGCATCATAAAAATTAGCTCATTCATGGTTTTTAAATTCCAATCAGAAATTAAAACTGGAGAACACGATTTTTCGCATTTTATTTCAATTGTCTGTTCTGGGAATTTTTCTTATTAGAAACGCCCCCTGGCCAATGATTTTCTTTTTTGAATAAAGTTTGGGGGAACCTGTTTTTGAAGCGTGCATCTGCGTTTGATATTCCTTGAAGTTAGTTTTCTAGTCGCGTGATATCATGCAGTCGAAAAAAAATCATAAGTATAAGTCATCCGCGTCTAAAATCGGATCTCGAATCTTGTGGTAAGTGATTTTATCTGAATCAACCTTGTGTTAGGTGTTTTTGTCGTACACTTTAATTAGGCAAAAATGATTAACCCTTTGACGCGATTACTTCTTGAAAGTTAGATCACAATTCAAATCTTGTTTAATAAAATAAAATTATTATTTTAATTGAACGTTCTCTCTCTTGGTTATTTAATTCGAAACTTATTTTATTTTTGAAACAATTTAAAATCATTTTTAAAACAATGGTCGAAACAACTAAATCAGGTGCTAGCCCTTGGCTATCATCACACTAACTAATACACACATACATTCTTATAATATAATTTTAACATGTTAAGTTCTAATACAAACTTTATTCTGTCTTTGATTTTTAAGAAATCGCTACACACTTGTACATCCTTTTTGCAATACTCTAATACTCAGCATGTTTCATATAGTTCCCGTACCACAGTATATCTTGAGCTGCAGTTCCATTTCCCGCAAGTGCATAAAACCGCGAACACGCTTCCGACATAAGAAAGTTTTCATACAGTTCCAATACAAAGTTCTCCATTTCTTATACAAACGCTTCTTATACGGTTGGATCTTCTATATATTTCTTCAAATTAACCACTTCAACAAAAAACCTAATTGTTTCCGTTCGGCTACAAACTGCAATACATTGAAATTTTCAAAATATTGAGCACGTGCGGACTTACCTTTGAATAATGTTCGGCAAACTCACAATAAAAGTCAACATATTCTGGTCTGCTATGCATAGCATTATCATAATTATATGAGGTTAATTGGCTAAAGTCTTCATTTACCTTACAAATGTTTGGGTTTTTCTCTCCAATTAAAGCCGCTTGCTCTGGATCATGAATGAATCCTTCACAACAATATAGAATCTAAAGTCTTCAAAGTCTTCTTGTAACATTTTCACAAACTCATCCATAACTGTTAATGTATAGAACTGACGGCGACTGAATGCTCCTAAGTAGTACCCTAGGTATGCAAATTAACAAAGAAAAGTTAAAAAATAATAAAATAAAACCGACAAAATTGGAATACACTCGGTATTATAAAAAGCTTTTAAAAAGCACCTTTTACATACAAACCTTCGTCCAAATATGTTCAAGTAAACTTAAATTCTCTTATATCCGATAAACAAATTGGGCTAATAGTGTTAAGGTTCTTAAAGAACAAAGAGTACGAAGTCCTACGGGACGCGTATAATTTTAAAAAATCGTTAACATTTTTAGACTTGGCTAAGGCTTTCGATACGGTCAATCATAGAATATTGTTAATAAAATTAGAAAGATATGGTGTTAAAGGTACTTCCAAAGAATTATCTGAAAGTTATTTAAAGAATAGGTTTCAGAAAGTAAAAGGGAATGAAGTTTATAATGATTTAATAAAAGTGAATTCTGGTGTGCCTCAAGGAACTATTCTCGGTCCACTATTGTTCATAATCTATATAAACGATTTACTAGATCAGTTACCAGACAACAACATATCTTCTTATGCCGACGATACAGTTATAATATGCACAGGCTCATCATAAGAAAAAGTAAGATAGAAAACGAATAAATATCTAAATATTGTTAATACATGTCTTGGCCTAAATGAATTATCGTTAAATGTAAAAAAACGGTATTTATTACGTTTGGTTCTTAAATAGATAGCGTCTGTTGTAAAAACGTCATTTACTTAATCGCATTTAATTAAGCACGCCACTGGATAAAAATGCACGCCGTGTACGAATGCACAATGCGGCAGTTTAACGGTCCATGATTCTAGAATCAGCCGTTTGGCCAACCGTCGTCGATAATCCCAACCGACTTGGTCGGGTGGAAATTTCCAGCCGGAATCGCGTCGCTAGAATTAAAATTAAATTTAGTTTGAGTTGCCGATCAGCTCCCGAGAAGGAAAGAAGTAAGAGACCACTTTAGGCCAGCGTCAACGTAGATCTTCAAAAATCCCAAAGGGACGAGCAACTCATCCATTTAGTCCCTAGACCCATATCTCTAAGGAATTTATGAGATTTTCCGGCATTTTTGGCCACTAGGGACTTAGCCAATTTTTTCGACATCTCGAAAAAGATAGGGCTGTAGAAAGCTTACGGACGAGCAAAAAAGGCCCCGAAGCAAAGGAAAAGGCATTGTAGGACCAGCACTCTCAACAGGTACCGAATCAGCCTCCTACCGAATTTATCGAGTTTTTCCGAGTTTTTGGAACTTAAGGACTTAGAAGATATTTCGGAGAATTTTTTTTTTCTGAAGACAGAAGTTAAGTACTTGAAGAGGCCTTGCCAAGCGGCCGAGTACCAACAATTCACCGAGACCTTCAACTGTAGTGCGCACCCTACAGCAACACCCGCGAAAAAGGTTAGTTGCGAGTACCTTGAGTCAGCCTACTGATTTGGGTTCCTCCCATTCCCGTATGTGCCTCTCTGGTCCTCAATACTAGACGTAGTTAAACATTGGGCGAGCGTAAAGCGCGTCGACGGCCAGTTCGGTTTCGAGAACTGGAGAGCCCCTTACTCCCCCATACTTTAGCTACCCGGCCTACGGATGAAAAGCGAAAAGGCATAGGAGCCGAAAAAAGAAAATAAGGCTTCACCTAAAAAATTCGGGCGCGTTCAAAGAGTGATAAGTTAGCCAAGTTCGTTCGGGAGATAGCGAAGTTATACTGTTGCGACTGGAGCTATCTCAAAAGAAGAATCAAAGGCTATTTATCACTAGTTCGTATACCATACAAAACCAGCACGGTCTCTGAACTGGGAGCCATGTCCGGGGAGTAGTTTGGTCTAAATACACATATCACACATTAAATCCGCAAAAAGTCCCCCTGACGCCCCTGATTTACACAAAACCGCTGTCAGAAAACTGTCGAGCAGCATCTGACAAGTTGCCAGGGATTAGCATATAATACATAGCAAACACCCCCCAAAAATCCCCAAGAAACCACGATTTTTTAAAAGCCCCCCTCGAGCAACTTCCGTACGACCCCTCTTAAGGTGATCAATACCAAAAACTCGCGAATAGCGTCCGACGCCCCCAAAAGACGATTTTTGTGCTATCCTTGTTAAAATTCGTACGGATCCGGCTTCTTAGAAACCTTAAGACTTCGAACGCGATTTGAAAATCTCGCGTGCGGAGCAGAAGTCCCACAAAACTACGTGTTAGATATTAATTAAAATATCTTAAGTTCTTAGTTAATAATTGTTCATTAGAGAAACAATCAAATAAAACTTGTTTTACCAAAAATACTAGATTAAGAGTTAAACTCTCCTAGTACATCCAGTGAATTGGGGCACATTTTAAGCTATCACTTGACATAGGGATTTATCAGAAGTTTATTTCAACTATACAGAGTGTCCCAATTGTTCAAATTAGTAAACATTCGAATTACTGATTTTTGTGTAAGGCTTAGCCAAGATTAGGAGATAGGATTAGGTTAGGGTCGTAGATATTTTGTGTGACAACTAGTGACGACTACCTTTTGACAATCCTCCCCCCTGCTATGCCCTTCTGGCACTTTGTAAAGACTTGCTATAAGGATTCAAGTCAAAATTGAAATTTTGTACATTGACATACAAGACGAATAACTCAAAAGTTAGTGAAAAATAAAATAAATTTAAAAGCATCCCCTGCCAGTAGACCCCCCCTGGGAATCTTTCCCCACTGCCGTTGTTCTTCAAAGCATTTGATTAATAACGTTTCGGCCTCCTAAGGGAGAAAGTAAGCCGAAGTTTTGTTTTAATTTAATTTAAATTTTTGAGTTAATTTTGTAGTCCCCATATACAGGGTAACTCTTGGAATCAAGTGGAACTCCTATACGTCTATAGGGTGTTCTAAATTTCTTGCCCAAGACAGATTTATTGCCCACTAACCTCGTGTTGTATTTAATTCAGCCTCCTGCTGACAGACGTTCTGTGCTATCTACAATTTCCCTTGGATAGCGGGGAAGGCTTTGGTGGGCCCACCTTTGTTCCCCCGAATTGACAGTGAGATCAGTTTACGGGTTGGACGTTGTCCGAGAAGTCTTATAAATAGCGAGTAGTCGACTCGATAACGACTTGGCATCCCGTGAAAAAACATCGACATAAATATTATAATTATTGTAACATAAAAAATGACTTTCCGAACCCCTCAGTCGACGTCAACTGCGCACCAAAAGCCCCCGAGTGTGGATGAGCTCTTGGTGCTAGAACTGAATAGAGATAGATCAGAGGAACAGATAGCGTTAACCCAGAGTCCCCCGCTGACTTCCAGCGAGTATATTGGGGACCCTGAGGAATTTATATTAGACCCGGAAGCGGCCTTTGGGTATCACAGGGAATCTGTTTCCAAATTCACAACTAATAAATATAATGGGGAAGCTCAAATCGAGGCGGGGCTCCACATAGGGGAGCTAGAGCCTCACTCGGCCCCCTCCCTACTGGATCACCCCGAGCCGCACGTGGCACACAGTACGCCTTGGCCGCT
This sequence comes from Pissodes strobi, assembly GCA_016904865.1. Lineage (NCBI taxonomy): Eukaryota > Metazoa > Arthropoda > Insecta > Coleoptera > Curculionidae > Pissodes > Pissodes strobi. The sequence continues at coordinate 120,408 of MU184007.1, forward strand.
CCTGGAGCGGTTCCGAAGGCCAATGCGCCGCCCCAGGCGACGTACGTGCGCGCGGACGTCACGTCCCAAGCATTATAAACATTCACATTGATGATCAGCCAATACAGAGAGTTGAAAATTGTAAATATTTGGGTTTATTAATAGATAGTAGATTAAAGTGGAAGGCACCTATTGAAAATGTAATTAAAAAATCAAAATACTTAATTTATCTATTTTATAAGATGTCACACTTCATGAATGCATTTTCGCTGATGACAGTGTATTACAATTTTTTCCATAGCATTGCAACGTATGGTGTAGTTGCTTGGGGAGGAGCGTATGAGAATTCCTTATCAGGTTTGCAAAGAGTAGGGGAGACCGGGGCTGGTTGACGCACTTTTTAAATTTTTGAGATTGAAGACGAAGTTAAACAATTTAGACCTATGCTTGAAATTTTCCTGGGAAGCTCAAGGGTTTGTTTACCGATTGTGATTAAAAAATTAATCCAAAACTTCCTATTTTGGGTACAAAAAAAATGTTGAAAAAAAATTGTCAGGGTGCGTCAACTTACCCCATTCCGGGGTTTGTTGACGCAGTACTCAGGGTAAGTTGGCGCAATACCAAATAATACTATAAATATGTATATTTCCAGAGTTTATAAACAAAAAATACTTATCGAACAACTAAATACATGATGAATAATCCTTAATAAAGTATGAAAACCAGAGGTAAAAACGAACAAAAATACTTAACAACTAAATACAGGATTAATACTCCTTGAAAAGATAACAGCACTAGAACTAAAAGCGACAAAACATTGGCATAAAGATGCAAAAAAAAGTGAAACATTAAGTGTTACCCTTTTTGTTTTTTTGTTTATAGTTCCGCATAGTGCTAAAATTAGTTAAATAACAGTGTTAACAAGTTAATTTACATAAGAACCTATGCGTCAACTAGCCCCGACTGGAGTGCGTCAACTAACCCCAGGGTACAATTTTGGGCTTTTGTGCATATTGAACAAAAACTTTTCAATATAATGAAAATTTGATAAACGCATTTTATACGAGAGGGTTTGAGCGTTCTAAAGCAAAAAAAAATATTTTCATATCTTTAAAAATAAAAGTTTTATGATAAAATCCCTTACGTACTAAATATTTACTTACGAGAGCAAAAAAACAAATTTCTGTAACACACACTCTACGAATGATAGAGACGAACTAAAATCGACGTTCGCGAGAGCGCAACGATCTCGGCCAAAGAACATGTGGGGTTACAGTGTTGTCAGATGTTTTGCTTTGAAGAAAATTGGGGTGCGTCAACTTACCCGGTGCGCCAACTAGCCCCGGTCTCCCCTACAAAATAGACTAATAACAATAATTTGTAAAAAAGATGCTAACATAAGACTACCTCTATCTGTTAGGCAAAGTTTCCTATTAGAATCAATTCTCCATAATTACACTGAACTATCAACAAATTTTAAACAATCTAGCAAAACCACGAGAATAAAAATAACTGTACCAAGTATTAAAAAGACACTAGCATTCAATAGTAGCAGAATTGTGGCAATAAAATTATTTAATGTAATAGCTGTAGGAAGGAAACAGCAAGCCTATAAGTACTGGCAGCAAAATCAGACCGCTGAAAATCGCAATTATTTTATCGAAGCGAGAAACGAGTGCAAGCGTGTGATCGACGAAACTAAGGACAAACAAAATCAAAGGATCAGGAATAAACTTTTGCAATGCCCCAGTGCCAGTGCAGTGGTTCCAGGAATTTTTGGTCGGTAGCAAAGGCAGTAAGTAACAACTTTACAAAAACGTCTCTCCCACCTTTGACGGACGAACGTGGCATCACGGCGACTACAGCCAAGGAAAAAAGCAAACATGCTCGTCAAAATGTTTTCATCGCACTCTACCTTAGACGCGCCCCAAGGCAAGACTCTCCCCACTATACCGAACATCAACACCACCATGGCAGAAGTCAAGTTTTCTCATTGTGATATTCGCAAAATCCTTAAAGAACTAGATACGCAAAAGGCATCAGGACCGGACGGAATACCTGCCATCGTGCTAAAGAACTGCGCCAACGAACTAACACCCGTTTTTTTCAGGCTTTTTTCTCTTTCTTACAGAAAAGGGATTTACCCATCCTCTTGGAAAGTCGCTCGAGTGCAACCTGTTCCAAAAAAAGGCAAGAAAACCACGCCTTCAAACTATCGCCCAATTGCCTTTCTTCCAATAATCTCCAAAGTCATGGAACATGTAGTCAATCAGCAACTACTCAAGTACCTCGAGAGCAACATAATAATCAGCGATAATCAATACGGCTTTCGCAAAGAGAGATCGACAGGAGATATATTGGCCTATGTCACTCATATATGGAGTAGGGCAATTGAAAACTACGGAGAGCGATTGCGTTGGATATTTCAAAGGCATTCGACAGAGTTTGGCATGACGGACTGCTCAACAAACTGCCGTCCTTGGGACTGCCCACCTCTCTCTGCAGCTGGCTGGCCAGTTTCCTTAAGAACCGATCCCTACACGTTGCAGTCGATGGACACATCTCGGACACATTCACCATCAACGCGGGCGTGCCTAAGGGCGCAATACTTTCACCAACTCTGTTCCTCATCTATATTAATGACCTGCTGATCGAAACGAATAATCCTGTTTACAGTTTTGCAGATGACAGTACCCTTGTCTCCCACTTTAGATCAGAAAAACCCTTACCAGCGTCTGAGATTCATCACCGCAGACAGGAGCAGATTACAGCAATTAATCAAGACCTGGAAAAAGTTCAAACTTGGGACGACCGAAATTTGATCCAGTTCAATGCAGCGGAGACCCAAGCAGCAACGTTTACCAAGAGGGCCAATACAGCGGGCCCTGACATCATTATGGCAGGATCGACCATTCCTTCATCCTCGTCAATCGGGCTGCTGGGTGTCTCGGTCAACAGCAATATGTCATGGCATGACCATGTTGTTAACATCGCAAAGTCAGCCTCCCAGAAGCTTGGTGCGCTATTTCGCAACAAAAAACTCTATACACCGCAGCAGTTGCTCTTGTTGTACAAAGCGCAAATAAGACCGTGCTTAGAATATTGCTCACATATCTGGAGTGCCGCACCAAAGCATACCCTAAAGCTGCTGGATTCCATTCAGAAGAGGGCTGTGCGTCTCGTCGGCGATCCGGAGTTGACCCGGAATCTGGATAGTCTGGAACATCGCGGACATGTGGCCGAGATGTCTCTGTTTCACAGATACTTTCACGGCAGATGTTCCCAGGATTTGGCCCGCATAATCCCGCCCCTGGCAACTCCTGTCAGACAGTCCCGACAGATGGCAGGAGCGCACCAGTTCGTCGTACAACTAGAAACATCTAGAACATCGCTTTACCAGAATTCCGTTGTCTGGCGCACTGCATCACTGTGGAACTCACTTCCAGGACATCTGTTTCCCACTAATTACAACCTACAAATATTCAAGAACCGTGTCAATCAACATCTTCGCACACACACCGCGCCATAGGATCTCCCTTTAGTGTGTGTGCCACTGCCATAAAAAAAAAGACACAAAGTTAAAACGAATGAGAAAATAGAAATACTATATTAAGAGAAAATTAAAAACGTGGATAAGTACCAATACACAAAAATTAATAAGCTTGCAACTAATAGTAACAAATGATTTAATAAATGAAATGATCTCAGCTACGCCTTGTCTATAATACTATTTTTTTGTTATTCTAAATTATAGATGTGTAACTATTAAGTTTCTGTGATAAAGTATGTAGTTTAAGTTCTTAGTTTTTAAGCTCAACTAGGTCTGCGCACAGGTTTTTTTTTGTTATAAGCCTCCTGCAATTTTTGTGTAGCCCCACACATAAAATGTATCCCAATACACCTGGTCCAAAATAAATAAATTTAAAAAATCTTTAATTAGAATATTTAGATTTATCTTTTTTACTAGAACCTTCTATTTTTGCCTGTAAAACTGTATATCTTTGATGAGTTTTTAACTTTTAAGTTAAATTTGTTTTTGTATATCTCATCTCTAAAAACTGTTGCCATCAGATCAATATTGACTTATATTGTATATGATTTTAATGTTCATTATAAAGTCTAGAGTTCAATAATTTATCACTGCACTGTTTATATAACTAGGTAAAAGTTAATTATGCAAAGTATGCGAAAGCTGAACACCACACGTTTGCATTAATTTCTATATAAAGTTTGTTTCACAGGTTCTTTCATATTAGTATTTCTATGCTTTTCCTTTTAATTAAGGTGAAATGCCTTATTAGATGAATGAATAAATGTAAAAAAGGGTACCGACTTACCACCTTTCCAAACTTAGCTTATGCAACTATAAATATTTTTCATTCATTTTAAATCTAATTCACTTACTTATACCTACCAATCTGCTATAAGCTAAAATAAACAACACTGCCAATAACATTGAACTGGACACAAAATTTGACGCCATTAGAGTAACGTAAACGACCCCGGCAGGCTAAACCGCTTCACTATTTAGCACTTTTTTACTGATATTACGGAGAATCCACACTAAAAATAGTAACTAATACTTCGTTGAGGTTCTGGGCAATCACTTCACAAAAGGTTTTTGTAAAATATCAACGAAAACCCGGTAAAAAATGCAATTTAATTAGGAGTACCGAAAACCAGCGATCGGTTTCCATTAAAATTGCATATGAACTTGTCAAATGTCACGTGACTAACATATCTCTGAGCAACGTTGCCGGTGTTTCTACTTCGGGGCTATGGGTAAAGGTGACTGACTGTGATAGTACCTTATTGTTATTTGTAAACGCAAGTAGAAACAAGTAGTTTGTATAGCAACGAGTTTTTTATTCCTAATATTTTATTAGTCTTTTCAATTTCTGTTCTTAGAATATGGCACTATTGCGTTAATTGATCGTTGGCAATACTGTTATGTTAGGTTAGGTACATTAGTTTAGCGTAAGATCACTATTTTGTTATATTTTGATTATTATTTAGCGTAAGCAGTATATTAAACATTATTTATTTGCAATTTGTTTGTACATTACTTTACGTTTAATTGTGAAACTTTTTACACATTGCACTGCCTGTACTCTAGTCAAACTGCGTTGGGATAACAGGTACCTATTTAGTCAAATCAATGTAATTGAAATGCAAGTACATATCTATTTTTGACACTCTTTATTTAGACACCGACAAGAAAAGTAACAGACAATATACAGGTATCGGGTAACTTTCTGCTAACGGGTCATTACCGAGTAACGGATCAATCTCGGGTAAATCGGGTAGAAATGTTTTCGGGTATCGTCATCCCTAATCAAAACGTATATCGATAAATATGAATGTGTGTGTGCTGTTTCCGAGATGGAACTTTCCGAATTAATTGTTACATATCAATGATTGGCGGGCTTCACGTTAATCGAACATTAATGCTCGACGACTGTTTACCTTGATCGGCAGTTCGTATGCATTCGTTCTTTTGCGTCTTCGCGTTGATTTGCAGTTCTATGGATCTTCACGTGTTATCTTAGATAGTTTTTTCGTTTTGTTTTAAATAAACAATCTGAGCGGCAAAACCATTAGAGTTGATTAGTAGACTTATGAATTATCGCATGCCGTTGTAAAGTTCTTTTGTAGATTGTTTTAAAGTGACATTCCATACATTTATGCCAAACTCTGACGCCTTCGCCTTTTTGATTAATAGTTCTATGTATCTTCATGTGCTTTCTTAGATAATTCTTTTGATTTGCTTTATATGCACAGTTAAAACAATGAAACCACTTGATTTGATCAGCCTGCTTATGAATTATGGTATGCACTTCTAAACTACTTTTGTGGATTGTTTTAAAGGGACACTCTAGACATTTATGCCAGATTCTAGTGTTTTCGTCTTTTTGATTAATAGTTCTATGCATCAACATGTGCCTTCTTAGGTTATTCTTTTGATTTGTTTTATATGCACAGTTTAAACAATGAAACCACTGAATTTGATCAGCAGGCTTATGAATTATCGCATGCCGTTGTAAAGTTGTTTTGTAGATTGTTTTAAAGTGACATTCCAGACATTTATGCCAAACGCTGACGCCTTCGCCCTTTTGATTAATAGTTTTATGTATCTTCATGTGTCTTCTTAGATAACTCTTTTGACTTGTTTTATATGCACATTTAAAACAATGAAACCACTGTATTTGTTCAGCAGGCCTATGAATTATGGCATGCTTTGTTAAATAGCTTTTGAGAATTGTTTTAAAGGAACACTCTGAACATTTATGCCAAACTCTAATATCTTCGCCTTTTTGATTAGTAATTATATGTGTCATCATATGCTCTCTTAGAGAATATTTTCGTTTTGTTTTAAATGAACAGTGTAAACATTGAAACCACTGTATTTGTTCAGCAGGCTTATGACTTATGGTATGTGCTGATAAATATCTTTTACACATTGTTTTAAAGGGACACTGTGGACATTTATGCCAATCTTTTGTGTTTTCATCTTGGTGACTAGTCTGGTACCCTTTGAATCGATCCTTAAGTACTTCACTCTTTGGGCTTCCATAAGAACGCTTCAAAAACTTGACTGAACGCTGCGTGATATCATCTTTGCAATCCGATTGGGATTCAGGATGCAGTGTAAGTTGATCCTTAGGTTTATGGGCAAGTTCGTAGTTTATTAACCTAAAAAAAATTACAAGCATTTAAAAAAACCTAATATAAACAAATAATGTAGTAGGTATATGAGTGCACCTTTAAAATAGGACAATTATTAATACTTTCCTTCACATTAAAAAGGTGTTTGACACACTCAGTTTAACATAAAAACTAATCTGTCGAGTTCAAAATAAGTGTGTGTTTCTTTATTGAAATTACTCTCATCGAAAGCTTTTTCTTTAAGAATATACCGGTATCGCAACCTTTAATAAGATATGTTAAGAAGTAGGGAAGACCAGTTCGATAGTTGTAGATATATTCTATATTGTTGTGGGGGATTCCTGTTAGTTTAATTTTAAAATTTGTAAATTTCTTAACAAGAATATCGACTTGCCTATAAATCTTAATATTGATTGTGGCAACTATGTGACTTGCTTGTTTGAAATTTATTGTATACATGTTCGTTTGTTTTACCCTTACTGTATTAAATTTTGCTTATGCAATTAATAAGCTTTGTAAGTGAGACCATGTAGGTACAATAAAGCATATTTGATTGATTGATTGATATTGACTAGCCTTATAAGTTTTTATATGTACCGTGTGGCCAACTAAGAATGACACCTGGCTATATCTCGAAAAGTAATTGTAAAGACTTACGGTAAAAAAAATATGAGTAAATGAGAGAAAATGTTGGAAATTGTTTCTAAATGGCGGCCAGGGAGCATAATAGCCACCTTAAGGGGATTCATCAGCAGTATTTTTTTTGTTCCCGATTTTCTTC